>CACRXK020008184.1:0-21315 GCA_902702795.2 Paramuricea clavata
CAAAGTTGAGCCATTTCGTCCTTCGTTTAGCTGTTATGGGCGAGTTTTCATTCCAAAAAGGTATCTCATACATAAAGACACCATTGCTTGTATCTGCAGTGTTAGAACAGCCATAAACGACACATTGTGTGGGCATTTTTCAATAAAACTCTTTAAGATAGCTGTCTTCTTCTATACAAAAGCCTAGTTGTTATTGAAGATGGGTTCCTTGGATCCAGGCCCCTGTGTGTTATTTTGGTGGAGCTACTTTTTTCAAAAAAATGGCACAATTTGCATGTTTGAGCAGTTATATCTCCCAAACTAAAAGTTTAACACAAAAACTAATCCAGAACTTATTAACTAACTTTTTATGCTCTATCCGAATCACCAAAAACACATTTTGGGTTTATAAGCACTTCAATTGAAATAGCTGTATGTGTACATATCTCATATGTACGCGCAACGATATAATTTATTGACTATAGAAGTTTACTATGAAAAGAAGCGGAATTTTATGGTGAATTGAATGGATCTCCGATTTCCATCTACAGTGCACACAAATTTATGTGAAAGGACAAGTGTTTCCTGAAAATTCCCTTACATGACAAAGTAAATTGTTGGGATATTGAAGGGCGAATATCTTCGGCCGGTTTTCATATGAAGAAGGGAAACTAAAGCGTTTTAGATAGAATTTATATTGGAAAGGAATGGCCTTTTCAGATTTTCCAGCTAACATGCACACAAATCTGTGCTAAGTATATGCCCAACGATAATTTCCGCTTGACAGAAACTAAGTGAAATTCTATTGTCAGCTGGGAAACAAGGGTAAATAATGTTAGCCAATCAGCACGTTTGTTTACATTTTGCGTCCTTGACCAATCAGAATGCCTGAAATTCGAAACATATAAACAAAAGGAGTGAGAGAATAACACCTTGTTCTACGCCCCTCGTGACATTCGATATTAAACTTTTTACTCCAAAACTGAGAAATTCTGATAAAGCATGCTTTCTTCTTTAATTTCCTTGGGGGGATTTTTTAAATTCGATCTAGACTGCGAAATATTTATGTTTGAATAACAGTGTTTTAACGTGCGTAAAATAGTATACTCTCACTTGCACTATCTTAACACACACATAAACAAATTGGTAGATTTGGCAGTTTAAACTTATTTCCCCACACCACAGCCGAAATGTTTTTAAATATTACCTATATCATCTCATCTCGCATCGGAAATGCGTCACAACGATCCAGGACAGTATCGCATGACTCATACCACAGTTAATAAACTGTGCTCATACACACTCATTACTGTACATATCCGGTTGGCAAAATGGCGATTGTCAGACCTTCACAAAATGCTTATTTTTGCTAACAAACTGTTCACGAGGGTTTCGTTCTGTTCGTCTTCTGGTTCATCGTCATCGGCTGCCTCAATTTCTTTGTTGCTTTCGTCCTCTCCAAAGCGAGTCACCGAGGCAAACAGCGTTAATATTTGCTGTCTTTCCAAGGCCTTCCAAGAGCTTCAACATTTGCCAACGTTGTTGCTTGACAAACTGGGCAATCGCTGATGTTGATCGCGGATGCATTCGATGTGGAATGAATGTCCACAACCACGGAAAACGTTCCAAGTGGATTAACCTTTTTGCAGGAAGGTGAATTGCATTTTCTATGATGGAAATTTATACAGATCTTTATAGTCAGTTTGTCCTTGGAAATTGTTCCAAAATATGAGTATGTACCCATTATCTCTAGAACATGCTGGGACAATGTTTTGAATCACTGCAGTTTAGAATTAGCAGTTCTTTTAAAGACGACAGAACTGGCAGCCATAGCACCCCATAAATATTTAGTGTACAATACCAGTCAATATAAATTACCACCTCCCCCAACCCAGAAGTTGGCAGTTTTTACTTCTCAGCAGTCAGCACTGCATAATCAAAATTGCTGGAATGTGTAAATATCTGGTTTTGTCTCAGGGCCTGTTTATATGTATGATCCCGGCCAGGCGGACGGGGTGCTTACCGAGATCCCGCTCATAATACAAATTCTAAAGAGTGTTTATATGATCCTGCCACTTATCCCGCCTAGGCGGGATCTCGGCAACAGATGCCAGGATCCCGCCAAAACGAGATGAAAAATTCCCATACAAACACTTCATCCCGCCTAGCTGGGACGAAAAATTCCCATATAAACACTTCATCCCAGCTAGGTGGGATGAACTTTTCCCTTTTGAGCATGCGTAAATGCCTTTATTGCAACAAAAATATGACGTCAAGCTCACTTAAATGGCTTCATCCAGGCAATGTATTTTGTCCATATAAACACTAGGCGAATTTCCCATCTAGGCGGGATGAAAACATCCCGTCTAGGCAGGATCATATAAACAGGCCCTCAGTGACCCTGCTTTGCCCAATGGCCCCCACACTTCCTAGATTTGAGCAGGCAGGGATTTATATTGTCTGGTACTGGTACATAGTTTACCATAACCACAGGGTATTATTGAAAGATTTCCCTACCAATTTACTGCCTCTTTTGAAATTGAAGATTTTTAAAAGCATTATATTATTTGCTCTGTCTGTGTGTTACTTTAAGAGTACCCTGGTTCCAGAGGCTCTTTGCGAGGTGAAAGAAACAAGATGTGAGAACGGAGAGCCTCTGGTCACATCAGGGCCGTATCACCAAGGGGGCAGTAAGGCTTATATGTTGAAAAAAGTCCCAAATATGCAAAGAATAATTAATAATGACAATCTAAAAATTGTAAATACAGTTTTCTTTAGGGGGCAGTTGCCCCCTGCCGCCCCCTCTCCTCCGCTGTGTAAGGCCCAGGGTGACATCAATTGCAAATCACTTCCACACTTGATTAGGTTCAGAATTTGAATCTCGCATGTGATTGGCCATTTGTAAAAATATGTCAAACTGGTTTGGGAAATAAACATTGCTGTAAACTAATTATAGCCTGTATTAAAATATTCTATTAAAGTCAATACATACTTGGGCATGTATTACTAACATGTCCTGCAAAACTGATTAATATGTTTATCTCCTGAGAAATTCGATACCTTTTTCACCTGTAGGAGTATTAATATTCATGCTTGGTTGAGTTTAATAGAATATTTTAATACAGGCTATAATTAGCTCACAGTAGTGTTTATTTCCCAAACAGGTTTTTCTTAAACAGGTTGTTTACAAATGGCCAATCACATCCAAGGTCCAAATTCTGAACCTAGTCAAGTTTGGAAGTAGGATTTGCAATCGATGTGACCAGAGGCTCTCCGTTCTTGCCTCTTGTTTCTTTCACCTTGCAAAGAGCCTCTAGAACCAGGGTACACTTAAAAATAACACACAGGCAGACCAATTGCTGCAATTGAACTAAGTACCAGTCAATATAAGTCCCTGCCTGCTCGAATCTAGGAAGTGTGGGGTTGATGGGGCAAAGCAGGGTCACTCAGACAAAACCAGATATTTATACAATCCAGCAATTTTGATTATCCAGTGCTGAAAAGTAAAAACTACCAACTCCTGGGTTGGGGGAGGTGGTAATTTACATTGACTGGTATTGTACACTAAATAAATATGGGGTGCCAATGATCAGAAACATCAGATGAACAGCTGCCAGTTCCGTTGTCTCAGGACTGCTAATTCTAAACTGCAGTGATTGAAACATGTTCTGGAGATTATGAGTACTATTTTAACTTTGCTACACACTCATATTTTGGAACAATTTCCAAGAACAAACTGACTATAAAGATCTGTATAAAATATAAAATATAAATCTTACTTTAAAATTTCCATCATAGAAAATGCAATTCACCTGCCTGCAAAAAGGTTAATCCACTTGGAACGTTTTCCGTGGTTGTGGACATTCATTCCACATCGAATGCATCCTGTCCAACATCAGCGATTGCCCAGTTTGTCAAGCAACAACGTTGGCAAATGTTGAAGCTCTTGGAAAGCCTTGGAAAGACAGCAAATATTAACACTGTTTGCCTCGGCGACTCGCTTTGGAGAGGACGAAAGCGATGAAGAAAGTGAGGCAGCCGATGACGATGAACCAGAAGATGAACAGAACGAAACCCTTGTGAACAGTTTGTTAGCAAAAATAAGCATTTCGCGAAGGTCTGACAATCGCCATTTTGCCAACCGGATATGTACAGTAATGAGTGTGTATGAGCACAGTTTATTAACTGTGGTATGAGTCATGCGATACTGTCCTGGATCGTTGTGACGCATTTCCGATGCAAGATGAGATGATATAGGTAATATTTAAAAACATTTCGGCTGTGGTGTGGGGAAAATAAGTTTAAACTGCCAAATCTACCAATTTGTTTATGTGTGTGTTAAGATAGTGCAAGTGAGAGTATACTATTTTACGCGCGTTAAAACATTGTTATTCAAACATAAATATTTCGCAGTCTAGATCGAATTTAAAAAATCCCCCCGAGGAAATTAAAGAAGAAAGCATGCTTTATCAGAATTTCTCAGTTTTGGAGTAAAAAGTTTAATATCGAATGTCACGAGGGGCGTAGAACAAGGTGTTATTCTCTCACTCCTTTTGTTTATATGTTTCGAATTTCAGGCATTCTGATTGGTCAAGGACGCAAAATGTAAACAAACACGCTGATTGGCTAACATTATTTACCCTTGTTCAGCTGGGAGGTATGAACGCGATAAAAATTTTACTATATTTAATTGATTAAAGAAGTTTAACTAAAGTGTTTTAGGTCGAATTTATATTAGAAAGGAATGGCCATTTCAGATTTTCCATCTACTGTGCACGCAAATCGTTGCTCACTACATGGAAGGAAATTCGCTTGCCAGAGACTAAGTGTTGATTAGTGCATACAAATTACTAAGAAAAATGTTGGCACTCGAAATGTTGATATTTTGTGTTACCGGCCTGTTAATTGTTCTTGATATGATATCAAAAGCTAAAATACATTGTTAGAATGAGATTACTGAAGTTTTGAAAGCATGCAAGTGTATATATTGTGATTTTTGCTATTGTAAGCTACAATCCTAGACAAATAACATGCGGACGCTGATTAAAAACGGCCGAAGTTTAAGGCAATCAAATATTTTATAAGCATATCCAACCGTATTCCCCGCTCCCCCGTTACAATGTTGTTGGTACAAATACCGCAATAGTTGCCATGATAACTGAAGTGTTCATCAACATTGTTTCAGTGGAGGGGGGACCGACTTTACAAAGTATATATGAGAATGTTTCAAAAAATAATTTATTTGCCATGTTTGTCCAAGTAAATTTGTCTATGATTGTCTGAAAATGTATATTACTATGAATCTTCTGGATTAGAAAACAGTCAAAAAAATTAGCAAATGCTATATTATGACTGTATTAGAGTAATAAAGCAAAATGAGCGTTAGAGATTAAAGGAGCATTCGCTTCCAGTTTGTCATATGCTCACTAAATAGCCGATGCGTTTACCGTCGCGTTTGTCTATCTCTTTATGTGTTAACGCATGATAGAGAGAAGCGTATGACAATGATTTTATATCTAGTTGTGTAAAAACTGTATGCGATTATAGTATCATAAAATATATTAATTCTAAACGCATATATTTAAAATGCCCATGGTAAACATTGAAAGCGATAGTTGCTGAATAATTAAGAATCATTGAGTAATTATATTTATAATGGGAATCCTCGGATGTTTACTGTGATATTTTGCTGTTTATTCCGAATATTTACTGTGTATTATCATAAATACAATGTAGATCATTTGGCTATAAGAAAGCATGTGAAATGGAAATTTATTGGGACGTCTGGCAGTGACAGGTTAAATTTTGTGGCGTGTGTTTACCGTCCACCGAGAAGTCCGAAAAGCGAAATATTTTGTTTACCATATAAGTTAGCACGTAACCTCCATTATAACCAATACGGCCACAGATATAACAAAGCAGATTATGATAAAGATTACCCTGCGAGCAGAGCCTTATTTTCGTTTGTTCGGCGAGGGGGAAAGGAGAAAATAAGGCTCTGCAGTATTCGTGTCTTGCTTCCATTGCGCATGCTCTGTCGGTTGCCTAGTTACAGCTATATGAAATTTTAGACCTGTCTTCGCAGACGTCCGCCTTTATTACTAGCGAATCAAAATTCACCATTGTTTGATTCGCTTATCCGTTCAAGACTTCAAGCTCGCGCAAAATTGTAGAATGATATTAAACGTAAGGTATTTGAAGATGTTATCAAATTTCAAACAAAACTCTCTTTAGTTTTCGTGTGTAAATGCCAAAACTTGATTCATTTGCAACAAACTCGTATAAGTATAGTTCGATTTCCGCCATTTCGTTTTGTTGGCTATGTCGCTGGCTCGCATTTAGTCATCGGTTCACTGTCAAACTGTAGCCGCGCACATTAAATACCGGATAAACAGGTCTGCTTCGTCTAGAATCTTGGACGAAGCAAAACACGAATACTGCAGAGCCTTATTTTCTCCTTTCCCCCTCGCCGAAGAAATGAAAATAAGGCTCTGCTCGCAGGGTAGATAAAGATTTAAATCAAATCAAATCAACTTTATTTCGTCAGGGTAGTCACGTTAGTTCAGAAGAACTGGTATCAATGTGAGCCCTGAATACTAACTAGTTACAAATTTATTTTAAGAGATTATATGAAGATTTTACAGAATATAATAAATTAATGATCGTACAGTTTACTATAATCTATGCTAGGAAGATCATCTATGGATTACTAAAGTGGTCTATGGCTCTCTTCCTAAAGTTTGTGAAAACGTTTTCTTCCCGAATACGCAAAGGCAAACTGTTAAAAACTTGTGGGCCTCTAACATAAAAGCCCAAACTGTCAAATACCAGTTTAACTTTAGGAATATCACATTTATGTGTGCAGTTTCTCGTTAATCTGCCAGGATTAGATAAGTCAATATAGTTGATGGAACTCTATTGCTTAAACATTTAAAAACTAAAATGGCAGTATGCATTTTCGTGCGAGAAACTAGCGAAGGCCAGTGGATGTTTAGTTCGTAAGACTGATACATATTTATGATTTTTTCTGCTCTTGTTTGTAGTTTTTCTAGTTTGTGTTGCTGTGAGTCGCTGAGAGTGTCCCAAACAACATCACAGTAGTCACAGACCAGCAGTACCATAGCTGTATAGACTTTAATAGCAGCATAACTAGTTAGAAATGGTCTACTTCTGGTCAAAGCACCTAACCGTTTAGCTACTTTCATCTTCAGGCGATTTATATGTTCAATAAATGATAGACCTCGATCTAAGTAGACACCAAGATTTTTGTAAGGATGTCACGTTTTTGATAGGTTTTCCTTGTAGGTCAATTCTTAGCTCATCGTTCATTGAAAGGCGTTTAACTGTTCCAAATAGAACAGATTTCGTTTTATCATTATGCATATGTAGCATATTATTATCTTTAAACCACAAATTTACATTTTCCATACTTCAGTACCCTCACGGAATATCACGGTATCATCAACGTACATTAGGATCTCAGAGTTTGATAGAACAGATGGAAGGTCATTGATGTAAATTACGAACAGCAGTGGGCCCAAAATGGACCCCTGTGGTACACCAGCTGTAATTTCACCAAAGTTAGACAAGATACCTTAAATAGAGAGACGCTGAGTACGTCCCGTCAAGTAATTCTCAAACCAATCAAGTTCTTTATCTTCCAGATCAAATCTGTATAATTTCCTCAGTAAATTCTTGTGGTTTACCGTGTCAAATGCCTTCTTAATGTCAATAAAAATTGCACCAGTTAGAAGTCCACTATCTGCGTTTTTTTCTAATTTTATCGGTAAAATAAGTAACAGTTGTTTCACAAGAATAGTTCTTGTGAAAGCCGAATTGAAATGGCGAAAGTAGGTTATTAATATCAATATTTCTATAGAGCTGAGTATACACTTCTCTTTCCAACATCTTTGAAAGGACTGGAAGGATGGAAATAGGTCGATAATTCTCCAGATTATCATGCGTTCCGGACTTGTAAATAGGTATCACCTTCGCCACTTTCCATTCGTCAGGGATGTTCCCAAGAAATAATGATAGATTAATAAGACCAGTTAGGGAAACCGATATTTCTGATGCAGCGTCTCGTAGTAATTTTGCTGGGATAGCGTCAATTCCACTGGATTTGCATACCTTAATCGATGTAAGATGGCATAATATAGACAAGGGAAGCACCGGAGTAATATTAAATATATTCACAGATCTGGCATGATGAATAATATTTAGAGTACAGGAACAATCGTTTAATTTGTTGTTCATTCGTTTGGCCAAGTTACAAAAGAAATTACAGAAAGCGTTAGCTGTTGTGTAATTGTCTTCGGTTAGTTTATCATCATACTTAATTCGGGTGGTGCTAACTTTGGTAGATGACTATTCGTTTGGGGCAAGCTTTTTAACGGCTTTCCAGAATTTACTTGGATTGTCAAGATTTTCCTCCAATAGGTTTCTATAGTACCAGCCTTTTGCTTTTCATATTTCGATATTTACTCCAGTCCAATTCAGACTTACTCGATCTTGCTTTAGTAAGAAAGTGATCTCTTTCCCTCATGCTGTCCTTAATTTTACTGGTTATCCATGATGTTTCTCTACCCCTGACTTTCTTATTGATTAATGGTGCATGTTTATCCACAGCTGATAGAAATTTTGACTTCCAGTTACCCCATGCCTCATTAATGTTTGTGAAATAGCATTTATTGTATCCCTCAAGTAAACAACAATCCCACCATAGTTATTACCAGATCTATCTTTTCTAAATAACTTATAGCCAGCTATTTCTATTTCATTGTCATACACGTCGTCATAAAGATGTGTTTCGCCAAGACCAAGGATATGAATTCCTTTATGTGAATCAAGGAGAACACACAGGGAGTCAATTTTTCTAGACAGTCCGCAGATATTTTGATGGCAAATAGTTAAGCCACGTTTGGAAATCAGATTTTGTAAATCTTCGACGATATAATTAGAATATCCTGTCGTGTCACTGTTCAAGGTACTATTGTTGGGAAAACAAGTATGACAAATCGGGCCCGCTTTATCAGTTAGATCACAACATTTCACATGAAGCAAACCATTGCATACATTACAGTTTACCGATATTTGATTCCTTCTAACTGTTCCTTTACAAGTCAAACACTTACCAACAGGACCCGGGTTTAGAGCTATATCTCTGCATCTTTCGATAAGCATCGCCAACATAAAATGGCGAGATATGTTCATAACTGTAGAGATTTTATTCGAGGTTGACTGTCCTGGTTTCAACGAAGCAGTTTGTAATTTCGAACGTCTTGAAATGTCATATCGTATAGGTCTTGTAATTTCTTACCAACTGCAAACTCATTCTTTATCGAATAATTTACAGCACTGTATTCTTGTCCTTCGTGATAACATTCCAATGAATTATTACAAATAAAGTTTGCAATAATCAAAAATAAGAACAGCGATTGCATGACACGACAAACTACCATCTTTGCCATGATCTTCAATGTTGTGCTAAAAATTTACACATTAAGAGTATTATCGGAACATGCTCACTATGCTCATTAAGCATATATACAGGCTATAGTGTGTGTAAAATATTTTGAGCACTGTCTATTATCCGTATAACAGTAGCCTAAATAATTATATGACACTAATTGTTAATATAATTCAAAGTTACTGTTTTTAGTATTTCGATCATTTCCCTCTTGAGGATCTAATTTCCTCAATAGACGTTTCCCCTTTTAGCAGCACGTGCGCAAAGCATCCTGGTAGTTGATTATCAAAGTCAATTTGAGTTGTCATGGCGAAGTGTTCGGGAGCGATGTTTTCCTGAAGGAAATCTTGTCGATTTTCTGCCTGTTTTATCTAACCTTAAAGGATAAAAACCGTGTCTTGAGAAAATCATAACTCTTTGCTATATGTAGACGGAAAGGTAAAGGAATCGGGGTTTGTTTTAGTGAGAAAAACGGCTTTTTAATCACCAAGGAGCGACAGTTTATTCGACGAAAATGGCCTTCGAATCTAGGTTCATTTCACTTGCAGTCGGTGAGTTATGGTATTATGTAGCGATCAAAAGATTATTTTGATATGTCAACAGTCCCCTACATTCTGTCTTTCAGTATGAATAATTTTAGACTCGCTTACTCATTTTCTCGTACATTTTTTGTTCCTTAAATACGGCATGCGCTTTCAACTTTTCGGCTTTCATTTTATACATATCTAGGCTTGCTTGTAGTTGTTTGGCTTTGCCTATTTTGGCGCAAAAATTACAAACATTTGCAGCCAATGTTGCAGTTTTAGTCTACGGCCGTCATATTTTCGCTTGTTTTCTGGAGTTTTGCTTGTTTTTGTCTTGCAAACCTTTGTAAAGTCTTGGTTGTTATCTTCTTGTATTTGCCAGAATTAAAGTAGGTTCTGAAATTGTTCTAAAATTCGAAAATAATTTTATTTTTGGTCACAAAACTTAAAAACCCAGTTTTGTGCACAAATTTTGTAAACATTAAAACATAGATTGCTTATAAAAATGTAGGTGAGTTTTACAGGTAGAATTTTTCAAATTGAAATAGGGAATTAATACAGTACATTAATAATATAAATACAGTTAAATTTGATATTAAGTAGTAAAATATACTGTATCTATAAAAATATACAGTTATAATAATAGGACATAATTCTTATATAAATATATCTGGCAAAATGGAGATGAACCTAGCACCTCAAAGAATGCAAACAATACTCAAGTAGAAACTCAACCATGGACTAGGGATCTGAAGTTACTTCCTCCATTCACCAACAATAAACTTCAAAAACACTTGGGCCTGGATTCTCAACAAAATTCAACTGATACTAAGAAAGATGCGAAGTTAGGCTATTTTCTGTTTAAAGAAGGACATGTTAGCAATGTTCAAGCAAAGCCTAATATTCCAAACAGTGTGAGCAGAAAGTCATTTATACTGAAAGCTACTGTACCAGTGCATGCATCAATGAAGAAGCTTAGTTATGTTGTTTATGTACACTTGGATCAAGTAAATGGTGATGTTGTTCATGGTCGTTGTTCATGTAAGGCGGGCAAGGGAGGCCAATGTAAACATGTTGCTGCTATGCTGTATCAAATTATTGACTATGTACAATTCAAACAGTCATTAATAATTGGTAAGCTTATCGGCAAGTCATGTCAACCATAATATGTCACATGAAGAGGCTTTATACCTGATAAAACTCATCTTCATTAGTATTGTTTATATAAAAGTCCATCCTATTAATTAGTATTCTTTATACAAATATCTATCTATTGTGGTCATGCTTGAAGCTATTCAAAACACTTGACTTGTAGACAAACAAATTTTGGTAATTGGTTATCAAAAGCAGAAAATCAATTTACCAAAATCAATAATTAAAACACTTACAAGCAGTACTAAGTCAACATCATGTCCTATGCTGTGTAGATGGGGGAAACAAAAAGAAACCGAGGCATTGAAGCAGAGTGTTTCACACAAACTAAACAGTGTAAATGTCTGTTCGCTGTGCGGTTTTGTTGTTGACAAAACATCGCCTTGCATGGTTAGGGGCCAGCCCTGATTTTCTTATTCATGATTCAACTGTCCATACTGCAAGTGAAATAACACAACAGATGAGGCTTGTGATGACAAGAATTTTTTTCCTCTCTAAAGTTGACGGTAAAGGACAACAAAATCACAGTTACTACTATCAAGTACAAGGATGCTTGGCCACACTTGCGCTCAAGTGGTCGGATTCAGGGACGAAACTTGAGGGTGGGTGGGGGGGGGTGACACCCCCCAAAGTACAAATCATCTGGATTGGCAGGGCAAATCATCTGGATTGGCAGGGCAATGAAAGATTTTAAATGATAGAATGTAGAGTTATCAAGTAGCTTCCAGGGCTTCCAGAGGGAATTGAATAGAATTTATAGGCCTAAATTTTACAGATATTGGTAAAATAATAAGGGTTTCATGCATATGTTGAGTATTACAGTACTTTGAGTATCTGTTTCAAAAATAAATAATTATGTTATTAAACTTAGTAAACATGCAGAATTATAGTCATGTATATAGTGCACATCTGTTTCAAACAGAATCATCACTTAGACAAATACTGTACAATATGTCATACTAAAACCTTAACGTCGAAACTTATGAAGCTGTGTTTAATTAAAGGCTTGAAATTACTTTTCATGATGTGCTAACAAAGCCCTATCAAACTAATAAATAATGTGTGTGTTTACTTCTGTTCAACAATTAATTGACGTAAAAACAATGTCAAATAAGTGCAAATTGCCCAAATTTTATCCAGGCCTTTTGCAGGTGTTATTGGAACAACATGGTATAAAATTCTGTAGTTTTTAATTTGTGCAATAGCCCTCTCAACATGAACCCTAACTCATGCTATTTTTCTTGTTGTTAACTCCTCTTGAACAACTGATCTTTTCCATCCTAGAAAGGTGAAATGTTAAGAGTGACTCCAGAAGGGAGATCACTCTTAAGGCCTTGATCTGCCATGACTTGATCGCCAGGTTCAAGTAGATCTGGTATCCCACTATCTTTAGTTATCTTTTTGTCACTGGTTCGACCAGCATAAAAGGAGGAAACAAAGCTAGGATACCCACTAGGGGAGATTCCAATCAACCCTTTCACCGTGTTATGGTTTTTATAAAAGCTGGATGCAGAATGATCTGGTAGGGGGGGGGGGGGCAGTGCTCTGCCGGCTCTGGTGACCAGTTGTGTCGGTCATGTGTGTCGCCCGCTCACCAACATACTGTATGTGAATAATTTGTAATTGTATCATAACGTTATTGCTCAAATTACTGTATCTCATTTTGTCTATTATTTTTTGCTTTATCATAAAAAATATCACCTTCTGGCCAGGGATAGAGTAAATCCATCCCTGGTTTTTATATGAAGAAAATGTAGCAGACTGGTCCCTGCATGATGATGGATGTTCAATAAAGAGCTCCATGCAATCTAGAACTACTCTGGTTGTGGGATAATTTTTTCTGAAACAACCCAGCATATTTGTGTCAACAAACTCTCGGCTTGGCCAAATTGGTAGGGCAAGTAATCTTTGATGTAAAATTTAATCCATGTTATCCAAATTTGTGACACGTGTGAAGTGGACAAAGCAAATCTATGTGCCACAACCTCCACCAACAACCCACAGTGCATTCAGCTTGGCACCATAAACAATTCTTGTTGACGAGATAATAACCTAGGCTTGCCATGCTTTGTTTAGCTCGCAGAATTTATTTATTCTAGCATAGTTTGAGTATTGTTTGCACTCTTTGAGGTGCTAGGTTCATCTCCATTTTGCCAGATATATTTATTTATGAATTATGTCCTATTATTATAACTGTATATTTTTATAGATACAGTATATTTTACTACTTAATATCAAATTTAACTGTATTTATATTATTAATGTACTGTATTAATTCCCTATTTCAATTTGAAAAATTCTACCTGTAAAACTCACCTACATTTTTATAAGCAATCTATGTTTTAATGTTTACAAAATTTGTGCACAAAACTGGGTTTTTAAGTTTTGTGACCAAAAATAAAATTATTTTCGAATTTTAGAACAATTTCAGAACCTACTTTAATTCTGGCAAATACAAGAAGATAACAACCAAGACTTTACAAAGGTTTGCAAGACAAAAACAAGCAAAACTCCAGAAAACAAGCGAAAATATGACGGCCGTAGACTAAAACTGCAACATTGGCTGCAAATGTTTGTAATTTTTGCGCCAAAATAGGCAAAGCCAAACAACTACAAGCAAGCCTAGATATGTATAAAATGAAAGCCGAAAAGTTGAAAGCGCAAGCCGAAAAGTTGAAAGCGCATGCCGTATTTAAGGAACAAAAAATGTACGAGAAAATGAGTAAGCGAGTCTAAAATTATTCATACTGAAAGACAGAATGTAGGGGACTGTTGACATATCAAAATAATCTTTTGATTGCTACATAATACCATAACTCACCGACTGCAAGTGAAATGAACCTAGATTCAAAGGCCATTTTCGTCGAATAAACTGTCGCTCCTTGGTGATTAAAAAGCCGTTTTTCTCACTAAAACAAACCCCGATTCCTTTACCTTTCCGTCTACATGTAGCAAGGAGTTATGATTTTCTCAAGACACGGTTTTTATCCTTTAAGGTTAGATAAAACAGGCGGAAAATCAACAAGATTTCCTTCAGGAAAACATCGCTCCCGAACACTTCGCCATGACAACTCAAATTGACTTTGATAATCAACTACCGGGATGCTTTGCGCGCGTGCTGCTAAAAGGGGAAACGTCTATTCGTTTTGGCATGCTCCCAATTGTTTTGTCAATTGATCATGATTTTAAATGTGTTGAGACAACGCAGGACACACGTCTTAAAAGCATTGAAGGATTCTTTAGTGATATTCTGTTCTATCGCTTCCCTATGCAGTATTTTTTTTCACCAAATGAAACATGTTCTCGATAGGATTAATATCTGGAGAACGCGGTGGAATGCGATGAAGATCACACTCAATCTGTGTTAAAGCTAACATAGCTTTTTTGCTTGTTTGGCAAGGATCATTGTCCATGACCAGCAATCTCTTTCTTCCGGTTTTAGGTCCTGCTTTTCCAAAACACAAATTAAAGTTATTTTGGATAAATTCTGCTAAAAAATCACCATTCATTTTATCGTACACCTGGCTGAGGATGATACCCTTTACCCCAAGTGATGGCTGCAAGAACATGAAGGCATCTCCCACCTGCCAGAGTTTTGCTGCCTTTCGCAGTGACGGCAAGCCCTTCACCTTTCTTTCTCCACATTCGCGATTTCGGTTGAATTGCTGCCTTATGAGGGTCGTTCTTGTGTACAAATGATACTGCATCCAGATAGAAAGCGACATGATTAGTGTTGTGATCTGGGTGGTCACGTAAAAATCTTGTCATTTCACGCGCGTAGGAAAAACCTTGCTTGCCTCGTGTAGAAGCTGTTTCGGTTAAGGTATCTGGAAACCGTTCTTTGATGCACTCTCTGTGAGTCAAATCTACATTCTACCATTAGATATTTTACTGAGTAGTTAACGTATTCTCTTCTATAATATTTTAGAACTCTAAGTAGAAGTCTTTCATCCCTTTCGTTTAAAGATTTTGGACGACCTTTTGGCTTGCGGACGCATGTACTGACACGGTTAATTTGCTTCCAACATATTGTGTGCGCTGTTGATTTTGATATTCCACATCGAACGGCTATTTGGTGATAACTCGTACCTGTATATTCTCTATAGAAACGAGCTAAACCTCTTGTACCCGCACATACTTTTCTCGCCATGTTACGATTTATATGCATATTACGTTAATCATATGACGCCAACAATCTAATCAAGTAACTGTAATTATTAAAATGTTTTGCATATTTTAATATAATATCTTATATAGGTGTCTATAGAACTTCAGTATTTATAAAATGTGACAATGAGCTAAAAATGTACAATAATTCATGCTTTATACAACCGACAGTTTTTCAGACAATCCTAGACAAATAACACGTGGACGCTGATTAAAAATGGCTGAAGTTTAAGGCAATCAAATATTTATACGCATATCCAACCGTATTCCCCACTCCCCCGTTACAATGTTGTTGGTACAAATACCGCAATAGTTGCCATGATAACTGAAGTGTTCATCAACATTGTTTCAGGGGAGGAGGGACTGACTTTACGAAGTATATATGAGAAGGTTTCAAAAAATAATTTATTTGCCATGTTTGTCCGAGTAAATTTGTCTGATTGTAGTAGCTTCATTGTCAGGCCATTTGTAAGCTGCGCTATTGTCAGCTAACTTCACAAGGGTAACATTTTATAGGTTGCTATTTAAGGACATAATTTTCTGACTCTCAACCAGGTGGATAATATTCCCAAGTCAATCAAATTATTCCAACTCATAAACAATACTTGTGATCTTTTCGACTTGTGTAATGTGAATTGTTAGATGCATTCCTCCATCTTTGTTTCATCAGCATCCAATCTGTACTGTTCTATGTTTATTCCTCTCTTTAAATTTGTTTCTGATTGTTAACCACTATGGCTGTTAACCACAGTTGCCCCTGCGTTATCTCCATCATCACCATGTTTATTTGATCTTAGTGTTGTACAATCTTCAATGTTTCCATGAGCTCAACGTAACCTATAGTACAGCATAATTGTTTTCAAATAGATGCAGATAAGAGATTTTATTCAGTACAACAATCATGTCATGTAAAAAAATTCTATATATTCTGCTACCAAAAGGTTCAGGATATGCTTGATTATGAATTACAAAACAATAGTCCTCCAATAACTCAACCCCATTTTGATAATTCACTGTATGAAAATGCAATCAGTTTTATCCTTGACTGAATCTAGCTAGTAGTGAAGTGAAGTACTACAAATATACATGTCTTGAACAAGTTGAACTATAAACTCAGAGATCCCATCTTTTCTCCGACAGTAAATGAATATAATTGCCCGAGCTTAAAAACTGTCACAAATTCACAGCGAAATAGTTGCAGTCACAACTCTGGAGAACAAAATAATCAAATATATAAACAAATATTTACCTTTATAGGAGAGATATAACTTTGAGTTGATGAAGCACTTGGCTGAATTTCAAATAAACTCACTTTATAGGCATCCTTATTGGCATAATATTCTTTCAATTTATTATAATCAGATTTCACTTCATAAAAGTCACAAATCATTGAAATCTGTTCGAAACTGTGTATTCCCGCTCCTTGTATCAACAATATAGAATCGCATGTATATTTAAGAAATAGAAAATGAGTCGTGTGCGTTTATGGTGTGATAATGCACACGGGGGATGTTGGGAGAATACGAGAGAAGCGTGTAAAACACAAGGCGTAGCCGAGTGTGTTACATGCTTCTCGAGTATTCTCCCAACATTCCCCAAGTGCATTATCACACCATAAACGCACGAGACGAGTTTTTCTATTTCTTTTATAAATATAAGTAGAAGATATTACATAGTAAACAATTTTACTCAAAAGATTGACGTTGAAATTCTCCTATCATGTACTCAGTGACGTCACAGGCATGCTTTTACTGTCGCTTGAATTTTTAAGCGAGCGAAGAATAAAAATTGCCAAAACAATATACAAACGTTTGATGCTATAAAGCCGGAAAAATTGTTTAAAATAGTGTAAATAAAAAAGCAGTGACACACAGACTAATTTGCCAAAGTTTCAGCATCTGGGCTGCTGAATTTGCCATGAAAGACGGTAAATCGTAGGTTTCGTCGTGTTTATTACGTTTTAAATTTTCGAAATTATTGTATTTTTTGTCTTTTGCCGAAAATATATCTAGCAGTTATTATCAGAAGAATTGACGGTACTTTCTAAATCACTTGTATTCAGTTTTTGTTGCCTTTTTGAATGTATTTGGTCTTCCAGCTGTATCTTTTTCAAGTTTTTTTCTCGACTATTTTGTACGCTTTTTCCCAAAACTTGTCGAGACAACAACAAATTCGACAAATGCCAAGCCGGTTAATTTTATAAGTAGAACTATAGAAAATTGCTTTTTTCCTTTGGTTTATTCCTTCTTGCTTTCTGGTAAATTTTGTATTTTAAAAGCTCTATAATTTTGTGTATAATTTTGGCTAAAAAGCGGTGAGGAAGAGGGGAAAAAACAGAGAAAGAGCAAAGCAGTGCCACAGATCACAGTGCATTATTGCATCACAATGCACACACATTAGCCAATCAAATCGTCTGTTATATCACACTTATATTATAATATGCAATCAGACTGGAAACCATGGAAATGAGAGATGAGTAGAGTAGTAGACACCAAAACAAAACAAAAAATGGAAAGGGGGAAGAACGGACAGTAAACCCCGTCTTTAATCAGTTAAAACTGAAAGCCATATCATAATTATTACACAGCAACTTATATATAAATGAAAAATACAATAAATTATATAATTGTATCATAAAAGCAGGCATGTCAACCAAAGCCTGCCCCACAAGCTATGATAGTCAAATTAAGGTGTTATATAGTACGTGCTAAAATGAAATTTATGAAAGCTAGAAGAAATCTTGGTGACAAACAAATTTATATCAATGAAGATCTGACAAAATCAAATCACCAGCTAGTATTGTATACTAAAGCAAATTGTTTGTCTGAAATCAAAGTCTATTCAGTCAGTGGTACTGTTGTTGTGAGAACGGATCATCGAGTTTATCATATTAAACACAAAGAAGACCTAGTCAAGTGTGGTCTGTTATATTCCAAGGATACTGAAGTCAATGAGGATGCCGATTCTTGAAGACGTTAAGTAACACTAATGATTTACTTTCTAACTTTTGTATTATTACTTTTAGTATTTGTGTGTATTATTACTATGGAATATTTATATATTTTTGTTCGGCAGCAGGAGTTTAGTTATTTCTTTTACCTCTGGCCCTGGTTAAATGGGGGCTAGTTCACAAATTTATTGGGCAGCAATTAGACTTTTTAACTGCCACAAATTCAACTATTCTACTGGCAGACTTCCTGTAACAACTTTCATGAAAGCTAGTATGGTAAAGGTTTCATGAAAGCTGTATGCTAGACAAGCTCGAATACAATGGAGAAATGTTTTACTGCAAGGTATGTTACACTGAATCGGACACTGGCATTACTGTTAACTGGTCTGATGATAAAAATCTGTTTGCTTTTCTCAAACAAAGGATTGAAAATATTGCACCAAAACGTAAACGGTCATATAAACAAATTGAACAATATAAAAATATTGTTGGGTGAATCTAGACAAATACATGTACATGGCAATTACACAGAAAAAACTTGATAATAGTATTCTTGATGCAGAAATAGCTATTGACGGTTACACAGCAATAAGACGGATTAGAACCTCTGGTTCAGGCAGTGGTGTCTGTATGTTTATTAGAGATGATCTTAATTATTGGAACAGGCGTTACGATCTCGAGTGCCAGGAAATCAAAGCTATTTGGATTGAAATGTCTATAAAACACTCAAAATCAATCTTGATTAACATAACTTATAGGCCATCTGAATCATCACACCATCTTGACAAGAATTGTAATGCTTTATTTCATGACAGGGTCACCACAGCCTAAGCAGAAAACAAAGAAAGTTTAATCACACAGGACTTTAACTGTAATTACAACAAAGTAACTGATCAAAGGGAATTGAAAGATATTTTCAAGCTTAATGGTCTTAAGCAATTAATAGAACCATTAATTGACCTTATATTTACAATGCACGAACAGTACATTTTAAATTCTAAAGTCTGGTGTAAAATGGCTGGAGTAATTTTTTACTTCCATTACCGTTATCACTACCTCGTGCTGACCTGGTTTGCATGTAAGTGGTTAGTGGTTTCTAACTAGTGGTGGTTGGTGGTGGTGGAGGTCAAATCTGAACCTCACAAATAATTTCACAGTAGTGTAGTTATGTATTTTTATTATATACATACCGTAATATTCACACTCGGCAAGTGCCAAGATAAAACTCATCTACGATGCATTGCGTAATTGAGATGATGTTCCTCACATGTGAAAAAAATCGTCCGTCCAATCAGAGATCGCAGATGATTTTTCTCACATGTGAAAAAAAAAGTATCGAATTTTCCCACCAATTACCGGCCAACGCTTCGCTCAGTCAATCGCTTCGAAATATTATAAATGGCTTTCCGTTTTGCAGACCTTGACATTTCTGTCGACGAATTCATCGAACAACAAGAAAATGAAAACACAAAGAGAAAAACTGAACAAAATCTATCATTATTAAATGAGTTTCTTAGTAGCAAGAATGAAACTACTAGAAGCATTGAGGACATTCCTTCTGCGGAATTAAACCTTTACCTGAGCGAGTTTATTATTAAGGTTCGTACAAAACAAAATAAGGATTACGAACCAAATTCCCTGTGCGGTATGGTAGCCAGCTTCGAAAGACATTTAAAAAAGAAAAACTATGGTTTAAATATCATGAAAGATCTACAGTTTGAACAGACTCGAAAAGCTTTGGTTTCAAAACAAAAGGATTTAAAACGACAGGAAAAAGGAAATAAACCGAATGCTTCGTCTGCTCTCAGCGAAGCCGACATAGCTGTTTTGTATGAAAAAGAGTTGCTGGGCACATCCAGTCCCGATGCTTTACTGAACTCTCTTTGGTTCAACAATACAATACACTTTGGATTACGTGGCTGTAAAAAGCATCACAATATGACTTGGGGCAACGTGAAATTACATAAAACGGTCTGTGGCGAGGAATATTTGGAATACAACGAAAGGCAAACGAAAACACGCTCAGGGGAAAACACCAGAGATGCGCGAAAAGTAACTCCAAAAATGTTTTCCGTACCAGGAAATAAAAGAGATCCTATTGCTGCGTATAAACTTTTTGCGGAAAAACGTCCGGCACAAATGAACAGCGACGATAGCCCATTTTATCTTGCTGTAAACAATTTAAAGAAACCTGAATCCGTTTCATGTAAAGCTTGGTTCAAAAAAGCCCCAGCCGAGGTTAATAAACTAAATTCGATAATGAAGAACATGGCTGCAAAAGCTGGACTTACTATCAAATTTACCAGGCCTTGGTAAGCCAAAACTTTCCACCAACAGACATTATTCAACTGTCAGGCCACAAGAACCTGCAGAGTGTTACTCATTATTCCACTGTCAACGAGTCACAGCAAATGGAAATGTCGAGAACTCTCAGTTCAGTTGCCACTGGAAAGCTGAGTCATTTGTCTAACTTGACCACTGCAAACTCAGGGGTTGAAGTTCACTCGTCGATGAACAGACAGAAAACGACAAGCGAACACAATGTCCAAGAACAACATGCTATGCCGGCGCTGTTTTCGAACGCAACGATAAGTGGAGGGAGTATAAATATATCAATAAACACTCTCAAGCAGTCTCCAACACTATCTATAACAAATGTGGATAGCCCACCAAAAACATACAAATGTTTAAAACTTCTGAGCGATTCTGAGTCAGATTGAACTACAATTTTTTGAAACCGTTTATACAGTTTTTATAGCCACCGGTAGGTGGCGACAACTTGTCTAGTTATGTATTTTTATGTGTCGAGTTGTCAAATGGCTTCCTTTTGGCTATATTAGATCTTCATAGCTGTATATGTTGATCTCGATGTTGATTGTTAATTTGTTAGGATGATTGTTTTCACTTTTTCATATGTTAAACTAATAAATGTTGTAAACACATTTGATTTGTCCTTGGACCATTCAAGTCGATTGACTTTATTATCAATTGGCCACCGTTATAAAGTCCTTTTTGTCGATTTATCACAGTTCATTATATATATAATAAGCAAATTACGTCATGGTTGACTCGTT
>CACRXK020008185.1:0-21314 GCA_902702795.2 Paramuricea clavata
GGCCTTTTGCAGAACAAATACAAATACGAAACAACAAATCAACAAAATACAGTACAAACATCGGGGGGGGGGGGGCAAACATGATACCAGATTGCAACATATAGCTAGCATCTTATCCGAAGTGGGGAGCGCACTGTACATAGTTCGTACTGTAGACTAAATTCATTGATATGCAATAATTTAACAATTAGAAAACGAGGCCGAGTTGTCTATGAGTGAATAATCAACGAGGCGAAGCCGAGTTGACTATTTGCTCATAGACAACGAGGCCGAGTTGTCTAATTGTTTTAGTATAAACTTTAACATTAATTTACAACTAGGCTGCAAACACAATACAAAAATACACAAAAAAAACACATTATAAAACCATTAAAGGTAAACAAATATTTTAGTTTTTGTTAGCCCGCGTGCAGGCCCAAGGGTGCAGGCTCAAGGGAACTTGATAGTGGGCAAGGCCCTGTATTTTGTAAAACGCCCCTTTTTATAACACGCCCCATTAGCGCGTCAATTGTCAAAAAAGAACCAATGACAGCAACCGAAAAAGTAAACAAACTAACATTAAAATGTTGCGGGGTTTTCTCTGCATATTCCGAATATAAACAATGTGTATATGGCTGCGTCAACTCCGAAAAAGCAAGCAAACCAGCCAGCTTCGAGTATTTGCCGAATTTGCAAGTGCTCGTTTTCAATTAAATTCGGAACTGGTAAACTAGGAAAAATTTCAACAGAAAACCTATTTCAAATTTCAAATCGCGAGGGAAGTCATGGGACCACATTAACATCAATGTGTGCTTCTGTCGGCATTATAATAAATAAATTGCCTCACTTATCGGATCGTGTATGCAATTCTTGTGGGCGGAAAGTACGCAATTTATTTCAGTTGTTTAACTTGGTGAAGAACTCTACAAACGAAGTTGTTCTGGGTAAGGATCGTTTCAAACGGCAATTACCTTCTTCTGTTTCGCCCTCTCAGAGAAGCCCTGCGAATCGTAAAGTTTTGCGAACAGGTTTACATGCAAGTGATTCAAGTGCCTCTAGATCTTCACCGCGAAAAGCGCTGTTGTCGTCATTACAAAAGCGACCGATTCAACATCAACCGAAAGATCGTTTTCTTCAGGAACATATGAACATATCTAATTTATTTGAAAGTAATGAAACTCAAGTGAAGGTTACTATTGCTTACGCCAGTGGTAATGTTACTATTCCAGCACTTGACAAGCAATCCCAAATGCTAATAAAGAATATTGCATTAAAAAACTGGAAGGCAGCTGCAAACGGATTTTTTGCGCACAAATCGTTGAAAGAAGAATTGCCTGCAGCATTACGACGTGCTGTATCATCAGAGTTTGTAGAGTACAGTCGATCAGACTCTATTCTAAAAGGCACGAAGCCAGACGAGCTAGCTGGGTTTTCATCAAAGCATCTTGTGGAAGAAATAAGAATTTTCTGCCCTCTTTGGAATGCAAGTGTCTATGGAGCATGTGGATCTTGACCTACGATTAATGTTATTGCTCTTTGCTGCTCGGTTGCTGCTCGTGCGAGAAATTCTACAATGTCAGCTTTGGCTTATAGAGTTTCTGCAGTGTTGTCCCATGCGGGTGTCGGCTATGATGACATGAGACGTTTAAACCGAATGGGCATTAGCATGTCTCCAGACAGGATGATAAACCTTCAACACCAAATAGGAGAGACTTACAACTCCAAGATTCAAGTATGGAAAAAAAACATTGAAACGAACAGGTCGACGGTCAAATTTCTTCAAGAAGTGAAAGAAAAGCAGGTTAAAGATTGCAACTCAGACGATATGGACATTGACACACAAATAGACTTGACGGACAATGTTGTAAACACCTACTCGTCGTATACACCCGAAGTACTGCAACAGGCTACTAAGCTGATTTCGAAAATTCAAATCTCGCCGAATGAAACAGGTGTAACAGATGAAAATTTGAAGGACGCAATCAATCATCTGGAATCTGAGAAACTTCCTTTGTACAAGTAAGCAAAATTTTTATTAATGTATTCTGTACTCGGGCTAGCTTGTACATTTCATTTGTCATTTATATAGCCTTTCTCACGAATGTCAAATTCACAATTTTTGGAGCGCACTTTTTTTTGAAAACGACGTGAAAAATCTAAGCGATGTGAAAACATTTTTTCAAATATTTAACTGTAAATTAACTTATAATGATTAAACTATATTTATAATTAGTTATAGAATCCTTTATTTACTGCGCACCTAAAATAAGAACAAATCGTTTGAGGGCATTTACACGACCAATTTTTATGTGGCAATTTTTCATATTTTTATGTGACAAATGTATTTGGTCGTGTAGATGAGATAACAAATAATTGTTGATTGCTGTTTAAAAAATATCTATGAACAACGGTATCTCGCGCAATAAAACTACAATTATATTTTTACAAATATGGCGGGAAAAAAAAATGACATTTTATGTGACAAGTAATCTACACGAGCAATTTTTCGTATGTGACAACTTTTATTTGTTACATAAAAGCTAACACGCTAGTTTTTCAGCAACTGCATGTATTTGCCAACCAAAAATTGCCCAATTGTCCTCGTCTACACGAGCAAATAAAAATTGTCATATAAAAATTGTCACATAAAAATTGGTCGTGTAAACGGGGCTTATTAATAAAACACCTCAAAGACAAAGAATAAATTTTTTCAACACCCTTTTTGAAAGGATGTCATTATAAAAAATAGCTAAAATAAAATAATTTCTTCTCGATTATCCGATACTGCATGTGAATAACCTCTCAAAAACTTTTTTGTAGGATTGTTGGCGACAATGTCGACCTAGAAGTTCATGCTAGAATTCAAACCAAAGATCATGGGAATAAATCTATTCACTGGACACATCAATTCGCAGAACGAGCTCGCATTGTCCCATCAATTCCTACAAAGCAAACCCATCAAAAAAGGTTAAAAGATGTCCAGCTGGTTGAATTACTGCCATCTGCCGACGTGTTGAACTCATTAAAGGAAACTTGGGGTATCCTCATCAGCAGAGTGCTATGTAAGTATGTCAAAGCGTTGAGATGTTTTAAAGATGTAGTGATCCATCATATTCCCCACAAATATTCTGAGAAAATGGCAAAGAAATCTACGTCGGTAAATATTTTTTACTATATTTTGAAACGTAAATGTCCGTATAAAATATTAGTTATAAAATACATATACAATTATACTCTCCCATTTTCCTAGTGAAGTGCCTCACCCCTCTAGCCCTCCTACAGAATAGTAAATAGTAAGCTTCTTTGGTCTGCATGCAAAATAGCCAATCCTTCAGATAGATTTTTACTCATATGTTCATTGTTTGATGACATTTTAGTGTTGCTTGGATTTGTACTTCTTAAACCCAAGAACCTTCTTAAACCCAAGACAAATATGTCCCGACTTCCACAGTCGATGGTAAAGATAGTGTGTTATTGCGTGTTGCACAGCATGGTGACCAGTTATTTGAAGAGAGGGGACGGAATGTTCAGTGGGCTTTTGGTGATGGTGCAAACCAGTATGACAGACTAGAAGGCTTAAGGACCGAATTTGCTGATTGGCATGCAAAATTTACACTTTACAAGGTGAATATACTTTGTATAATTCAATATACTCATATTTTTGTAGATACAAAAATAGAGCACCCCTAGCCTGCATCTGTTAACAAACTGGTTAGGCGGTGTTTATATGAGCCCCACATAAAGGGCTGTGCCCTATCAGTAGGGCTGATTTTCACCACTGCCCAAGGGCTGATTTCCTATTACAAGTTGCACTTAATGGTTTTGTGCAACTGATTACTTTTATTATGGTGACCAACAGACATTTCAATATTCATTTAGAACTACATTAAAGGTGATCTACAGTCCGATCTGCGCATGTGCACAAATGAGCCCACTTTTTATGATACAAACAGTTTAACTATGTTTTGAGTTCTTGAAAAGCCTGATTGTTGTTTCTTGATCATTTATTGTACTCTAGAAGCTTGAAAATATAAATAGTTGTCGAATAAAGCTCAATATTTTGGACACAAAAATGTAAACAAAGGCTTTGTTTACATACGGACTGTAGATCACCTTTAAAGCTTTAAAAAATTTAGTTTGAAGTCAATTTAATGGCATTTTTACTCAGCCCTACTGGAAAATTTCCATCCATAATATGCGAGATCTCGCCCAATAGGGCTTCTTGGTGGGCCTGCACATGGGTTAAGTAGGACTGGCCGGCTGGCCCTCCTGTCATATAAACACAAACAATGTATTAGCAAGTGTGATCTCACATAGGAATGCCAGCCCTTTATGTAGGAATCATATACATGTAAACAGTACCTTAGAAACCAACTTGCCCCATCCTGAACATTCCAGACTATGTTTTGCAGCTTGTCAACTTGTTCAGGAGTGGGCTGCCTGTAAACTAAAGTCATTTATAAGATACTGTCTATTTGTTTACAGTCTGAGTTTGATATATTCGTTAACACACAATCAGCTGCTGAGGTAGGAACAAGTGCCGCAAGCATAAACAGAACTGGAAAGACAAATGCTCGAAAAGGAATCCAGTCAAATTACAATGATTACAAGGATTTCCACGAAAGGGAAATGGAGGCACACATATGTGCAGCATTTATGGAGATGTTATCAATGAGTACACTTGAAGGTATGATAATCAATTTGTATATTTGTATGTTCAAGTTTTAAGCAGATGTATCCTAATCCTGTTTTACAAAATATGTTCACTTTTAAAAGTTGGAATATTGATATTTGTCAATATTGATAAGACATTAATGGTTTATAATTTCATTTTGATTCAACACATTAAAGCTGATAATTCGCCTGTAGCAAGTGAAATTGTCTTGCATATAGACAAATAAGGTATATAATATAAGTGCATTTGGACACATTGCATATCACATAATTATCTCACATGTGAAATCTATATCTATTGTATCTTAAATATTTAGATTCTATACCCAGTATGCCAAATAAAGATGTACCAAAAACTATCAGACAGAAATGGTTGTTGGATATTTGCAAAGGCATTGTGGACAAGTATGTCTTTGGAGTACCAGATGTGAATACACTTGTTGAAGAAACTCAAAATTTACAAAATGCCACGACAGCTGAATTTGTGTGCAGAGCACCAACATGTAATGCAAAGTACATACATCACTCAGGAAGAGTAAGGTACAGTATAGTACATATCTCCAATCAGGGACATCGGAATGGCTGCAAAAGTGGGGAGGGGGCACACTTTGCGCCTGTCAAAGGCACATGACAGCAGGTGGCATTCTAGGGGAGTCTGGGGCATGCCTCTTGGAATAATTTTAAAATTATAGTCTCTGAAGTGCCATTTCCTGCACATAGTTCTGAAGGTAACAAAATGTCATAAAATATCTGAAATTGTTTTGTCTACATGCATAACTGAAATGATATAATTTAACTTTGTGGTTTATTACTGATCATTGTTAAAAAGTTAGGGGGGCACAAAGACATTTAGGCCACTCAACTAAAAAAGTGGAGAGATGCCCCCCCAACTTCTGATGCCCCTGGCTCCAATACAATGAAGGAAATGTATAAAAATTTGTATGGAAATCATGGGTTCACTCTGTCTAATGTCATGGTTACTTAGAAGTACTCTATTCATGTTTTCAGGCATGAGATAAAGAATCATGGTCACCATTTTAACAAGATAGATGGTGAGCGAGATGAATATGGATATTACTACTGCCAACATGGTTGTGGCTATGTTTTTTCAACAAAAGCAACGAGAACAAAGTGAGAATTTAAATAATCAGACAACTTATAAGTTCATAGAACTACAACTATATATAACTATATGTAATGAATTAACCCTTTAAGTGGCAATGCACCCCAATGCGCCCCACTTTATTGTTTTACTCTGTCTAATGTCTCTGTCAATGGGTTAATCAATAGGTGCATTAACACATTGGATGACAATGCACTCAAATGTGCCCTATCTTAGTTTTCCTTGCTCTTTCTAATGCCAGATGTTTGTTGTCAAGGAGATTCTTATAATGCAATAAGTTTGCATGTATCAGTACCTTATAAACATATATTTAACATTTACAGGCATGAAGAACGTACACATGGTAGTGTTGCTGCACCTGTAAATGACACTGAAAGTGTTGATGATGATTGTAGTGAGCAAGACTATCTATACAACTACCACACTGCCAAGCTAACATATGGTTTACTTCTATTGGAATTCAACGATGCTGTAAAGGAAGGAGATGGAGAACGCTTATTCAAAGTGTATAAATTAGCAATGCTTTTCTATAGAAAGTATGGTCATTTTAAGTATGCATATGCAGTTCTTTTATATTCGAGCCAGATAAAAGCTATATTGTCAGAGTCAGAGGCATGTGATTTAAAGTGGAACAGATTTCACAACAAGTTTGGTGGAAAGGGTAGGAATATCCCTCTCGATTTGAAAAAGGAACAACAAAACAAAGTGTTGAAAACGATGTGGAAAGGTCTTGGGTCAAACCTGTCAGAACAGAGTGCATCTCGAGTACCTAAAGCATTAGATTCAATTGAAGATCCTATGAGCTCCATTGACACTGACTGTAGATTGGAAAAAAGGCAAGGACGAAATTCTAAGAAAGGTCCTGAAGAAAGCGTCACACAAATTCTTGGAGACTTGATGAAAAAACAAGTTTTTCTGCTTACCCCTGGACGAGAAGGTCACAAATCGTTTCCAAAATTTGAAGCGAACCTCTTAGAAGGACTAGATTACAGAGACCTTCACAAATGGATGACTGATCATCTTTCATTATGAAAGCTATGCATTCATCCATATTGCATTTGCACAAGGTCAAACAATTACTGCAGCAATCATGACCTGGTTCAAGTGGTTTAATATTTGGATCAAATGCACTGTAACTTGCTACCCTAAGACAGGATGTGGACTTAACAAATGACTTTACTTCGTCCTCACAGTGAGTTTACTGTTGTCCATGGTAAATAACCACAATATCTGGGTTTTTTTGTCATCACGACCGGCTCTCCCTGCTTCTTGATGGTGGTCTAACAAATTGCGTGCTGGACCCCAATTGATAATGTAACGAATGCCCGGGAAATTTACACCCATACTTAATGCTGTGGTAGCTACAACTAAGCGTACTTTCCAATTGCTTTTGAGTTGAGAAACAATTCTGTCTTTGTAGTTGTAGTTGTCCCAAGACATGGAATGATATATACCTATCAGACAATCCTCAGATTCCCTGGATGTTGGTGGACTGTAAGCAGATGACCCCAGCTTCAACATGAGATAGTTAGTCACGGTTGCAACATCTTTCATAGTGTGGCAAAACAAGATAGTTTTAGGTGTTTCAGATTGTTTTCTGTGACACAATTCAACCAACCAATCTAAATTGGAAAGTGCATCCTTTTTGGTAGTTTTGATCACATTTATCCGCAAATTTGTTCTGTTTGGGCTTAAAAATACTTCTAGAACATCTGAATTGATTACAAGGTCACACATGATAACTTCTCGTGTATGATTGTCTGCTGTACCAGTCAAGGCTAAGACAGGTGTTCCTGTTGTGTGAGAAAAGTACATATGTAAGTGTTTATATACAAGTAATTTAATCAATGTGAAACATGCCATATATTACTAATTTTCAATATTAGGTACAAGTAAACGTACCTTCCTTGCATAATGATCTCAAAATCGATAGATCACCATAGGCTGCTCTAAAGCTTTTTGCATTCTTGCAGCTATAAAAATACACACAAATGAATGTCATATGTTGATAAAAACAGTTGTGTATTTGAGCAAAGTAAACAGGTACACACATTTTTTTAAACCTTTTCTCTGTCCACATCTCAAAACTGTGTAAGATTCGTCAACAACTACCAAGTCCAACGCATTGTGTAATCTTGATGACCGGTCTTTAAGAATTTCAGTAAATGTCTTGCTGAGAACCTGTTCAGCTGACGCAAACACTACCTGGTGTGTATCACGATCACTAGCCTTCAGAAATTCATCGAGAGTGACACACTTCAAACCCAACGATTCTCCTTCCTTTATTTGATCCCCTATAATGCTGGTCAACGGCAGATCACCAAAACGATAGCGTTCGGTTCCATCGCTTGCGCTATCTTCTTGCAATTCATTGCCATCGGAAATATTTGAAAGAAGAGACTTTTACCATATCCCGTTGGCATAACGGCGAAAACATCTCTTCCTCCAAGTAACAATTGACAGTCTGTTCTTGTTTCGTTTTTAATTGAAAAAGTGACCAAATTCGATTTGCTCGAGAGCTTTTGTAATGAATACTTCGTTTATCTAATTATAGAATCTAACAGCAGACAGTCAATCAGAATGCCGCGTTCGTGGGCGAACGCAGAAAGTACAAAATACCAGGCCTTGCTTGCAGGCCCGCTATTCTTCCCTTGGGCCTGCACGTGGGCTACAACATATCTGACGAAGATCACAAATCTGAAGTATATGACACACTTACTAATATCCTGAATGAAATTGATGGTCTACCATTACATCCGAAAAACAAAATTCTCTTATACAGTCGTTATGTGCTTTCCAAAATCTCTTGGCACTTCACTGTTTCTGACGTAGGCAAAACCTGGGTTAATGATAAACTAGATAGTATCGCGTCCACATATATCCGAAAATGGCTCGAACTGTCACTTTCTGCAACCCTTAGTAACGTCCTACTTCCTCACGATAAATTTGGATTAAATATAATTTATTCTACCTTCAACCAAATTGTTTCAATGCCAAACTGTTTCTCGGAAAGCCCTAACGTCGTCGCCAAATGAAGCGATCAATAACCTTTGGAAGGATACTAGCAATCACAAAAATGTACAATATGACAAATACAAAAACACCAAGGACGTATAAACACTATCAGGAAACAACACGAAGACAAGCTTCAACACCACCTCATTTCACAAGGCTCATTCTTCTGTAATATCATTAAACATTCTACACTCTCATTCAACTCTATATGGTCCCCCGTTCAGAGTAAACTTCCCAAGAATATATTTAACTTCACTATTCGGTATATAAAAAACACTCTTCCGACTCGCAAAAACCTTCTGAAGTGGGGAATATCACCAAGATCCGAATGTTCGTTTTGTTTGAATCCCGAATCACTTCTTCACGTCGTCGCTGGATGAAAGACCTACCTAAATGAAGGACGTTTCACGCGGCGTCATGATTCGGTGCTTAACTTCATAACTAACTCATGTATAATTTTAAAGAGAAAAACAAGATCTGTGATTTCTCTACGCATATACAAAGGTAGAAGATGAAGTTTTTCTAGTCTAGATTTATAATCAACTTCATGACCTAGGATCAGACGAGAAGCTCTACGTTGCACCTTTTCAATTTTATTAATATTCCGTTTCTTATAAGGAGACCATACTGGGCTAGCATATTCAAGAGTTGGCCTCACCCAAGTAAAATAAAGCAGACGCTTCACACTGTTATCATCAATATCCTTTAAGGTTCGATATAATAGACCTAACATTTTCTGGGCTTTAGCAACTATATTATCTGTGTGAATATTCCAATTCAAAGTATCAGAAATCCACACACCTAAATCTTTTTCGCTTTGAACAACCGACAAATGCGAGGAGCCTAAAGTATACTGCCTATCATATATTGTACGTGTTCTAACAACCCTCAACACCTTACATTTTTCAACATTAAACTCCATGCCCCACTTAATTGACCAATCATACAGAGCATTAAGATCCTCCTGTAATCTATCCTGATCGCTGGCATTGAAGATAACTCGAAAGCATTTAGAGTCATCAGCAAATAAGGGTAAATAGGATCCTTGAGATATAACTTCCGGCATGTCGTTGATATACAACAAAAACAGGAGCGGTCCAAGGACCGAACCTTGAGGTACACCAGATGTTGCCGGAAGCCATTCAGAAGCAAATCCATCAATTACAACACGATGCCGTCTCTTATAAAGATAGGAGCGAAACCAAGAGAGCAAAGGATCGCGGATACCCAAAAGATGGAGCTTACAAATTAATTTAGAATGAGGCACACGATCGAAAGCCTTTGCAAAATCAAGATACACTAAGTCAACTTGTTGTTTATTATCCATAGATTGAGCAAGTAAATGAACAACCTGCGTAAGCTGCGTAGCACAAGAACGTCTAGGATAGAAACCATGTTGTGAAGTTGTTATTTTGTTTTGTTTATTTTGTTAAGTTGTATTTTTATTTTTCATGACTGGTTTTCTATCATTAATTTATCATATCTTTGGAAATTTTCAAAAGAAGAAAAGAAATCTAGTAGTAATACTTTAAAAATTATAGACACGATGACTAACCCTAACTTGGGGACACTAAACTTTAAGGTGAGAATCAAGTTTACTTTCTTCATCCACGGTTTCTGTTTACATATTTTGATTTGTTTTAGTCATATTAAAAGCGTACAATATCTAGCAAATAATATATTTCCATTTGAGAAAACCTAAGCATAATCTTTGACTCTTTTAAGGTCGTTTTGACTCTTTTTTAATTTTAAAGTAATGCATATTTTCAAAAATATGTTAACGCACAAATAATATGAAAAATAATAATATGAAAAACACTTCGGTGATGTGGGTATCCTGGATAAATATGAAGATAATAATAATAACGCAGGTTGTTATATTTTCGCACTCGCAGTGGTGTAGTCCGACCTAAAATCTAGCAAAGAAATAGTCAGTTTCTCCACTCTATTTCCATATCTCTCAAAGAATTGTTCAAGCTGATTGACAATGGCGGCTTATTTTGGAGCTCCATTATAGTTTTATTTACCTTCGTTTTTACTATTTTCAAATCCTGTAAATAAATGTGAAATTGTCTTATCTTGCACTACAGAGCGTTGTCGTGGCTCGACAAAACGAAAATTCCTAAAGTCCGTTGTACGATACACGGGTAAATGGTGTGTCCACTTTCAACCCAGCTCTCTTCAATCTTGAGCTTTTAATTGCTGGAGATGTGGAATCAAACCGGCCAGGAGATAGCGCTGATAATCGTAACACATCTCAACTAAAGTTGCCATGCAACCATGGCAATGAGAATTGGTCAATGGAACGTTGAACATCTAACAGATTCAAAATTTGAACAAATAAGTTTGATCTTAACGACATGCAATAATATCGATATTTTGTTCTTATTGGAGACTTTTCTCAAGCCCTGGAAGCCTGATTCGTTGTATGATATCCCTTGGAACAGTTTATATCGGAAAAACAGACGTGGGTCGAAGGTTGGAGGCGGTTTGCTGGCGTTTATGGCAGATAGAGTTAAAGCAAATAGGAACTGCAAATTAGAAGACGACTTCGTTGAATCACTTTGGTTTGATGTGCATGTGCCCTCACAAATCAACAGATCTATATTCGTTGGGGCTATATATCGTCCCCATCCACAAATATGGATAGCGATGCAAAAATCGAACATCATATTGAATCAGTGTATTTAAAGAGTAAGGAAATGATTAAAGTTTTTAAGAGTTTAAATATGACTCAACATGTGACAGCAGAAACATGACCAAAGAGTAAATCCTGCTCAGATCATGTGAACGCAACTGGTTCTTGAAATAGTTATGAAATTATTGTGCCTAGTATTGGTATGTCAGATCATGTCCCCGTATTCGTTTGTAGAAAATATTTCAACCATACGAAGGATTCTAGCCTTTATAGGTCATTAATAATATTATTGTGCATGCATACGCTCAACATTGGATTACTCCTGTCCTGTTTTCCATTATGCTCTTCCATTATATCTAAAAGAAGATTTAGAGCGCATCCAGAAAAGAGCGTTGAGGTGTATCTTTCCAGGTGTTCCGTACTCTACCTACCGCCCTGGAGTTAGCTAATATCCAATCCATTGACGATCATCATGAAGCCCTCACTAACAAACTATTCCAGAACATAAAGGAAAGTCCCGATATCGATAGCAAGCTGAAACATCTGCTACGGGAAAGACATGAGTCTAAAACGTATAACCTGCGGGTACAAAACCCCTTGGTATGGCCAAGAAATAAAACTAAACGTTTTTCTAACTCATTTATAATTGCTGGTAGTAATTAAGGCATATAATCAATCAAATAAGAAATGTATATTTTAGGCTAACGAAATTTTTAAACGATTTTTATAAGGAAATTTTGTAAATATAATAATTTACGGGTATTTTAAGATTAGTAGAACCTTTAAGAACTTAGAGTAAATTATCTATGTAATAAGTCACGCAATTCAGTTTCTACTGCCATGTGATCTTATCAATAAACTTTTTGATATAGATTTGGACAAATATGATGGCGATAACAAATTTATTAAAGAACGACGTTTGGAAGCCATCTTGACCTCATTTTCAAGTTCAAATTATAACAGAAAACGATTAAATTAATATAGATAGTGTTTAATAAGTAAACTTACCGATTAAATTGAAAAAATAGAGTAAACTTTAATTAAAATCTGTACATCTTTAGTAGAAAATACGAAACACTTACAGAAGCGACGAAATTATAATTCTCTTCTGAAATTTTCATCAACAAATTTCCTACAAGAGCACTAAGCATGCAGGTGTAGAAACACTTAATGTTTGTACGGATACATATTCATAATTGCTGAATTAAATATTTATGCTTTTCGTTTAAAAATTGCCTTTTTATTGCTAATGAAATTGCAATGATATAATAGTATCTTAAAAACACATTATAGAACTTTTCTTAAAAACACATTCTAGAACTTTGTAATGAACATATAATAAACTGAATACCGAGATACTTTAATCTTCATGTATTGAAGAATTCATTTAATTATTCAGGTTCTTCATTATCACGCAGCACGTATTATATGTAGGAAAGCCATTGCAATTTTAGTGATGAAAAAACAGAAATAGACTATGTTATCTCTTTATTTGTGAAAAAATAATACCCTTATAATATCTTCCTTCAAACATTTTTTATTTAAATACTATATATATATATATATATATTACATGTACATATATATAATTAAAGGCCCAGATATTGAAGAAACCTAGGAAACAGTATGTACATGTGAAATTCCACCAGGCCCACTAACTGTGATTTAATGCTTTTAAGAAAATTGTAATGGGCCGGGTCTACTCTTGTTAGAACAATAATGCTACTAATACATCGTCCATTGCATGCTTAACACAATTGTTGTTCCAACATGAATCGATATTAACTTAATTGGTCAGACATTTTCCATTTTTAAAGAAAATTTTCTTTATTTTTACTCTATATTCTAAGTGAAATTGTGACTATACGAAGCAATAGGCTATTTATAGAGAGCTTCGTACTCATGTGTTACTTTCCTGAATTTTTACCTCCGCGTGAGCTGTGAATTCAAGGCAAATTGTCGGAATGTTTCGACTACAGTCGAACCTCTATTAAGTGACCCTCCATTGAAACGGGCACCCTCTATTAAACGACCACATATCGAAGTCCCGAAATTTTTGTAATATAAATACTATAAACTATCCCTCTATTAAACGGCCACCTCTATTAAGCGGCCGCGGCCACCCAAAGAGCGGTCCGAAATGATGTTTTATGTCAAATTATACCTCTATTAAGCGGCCAGCCTGCAGGATTTACTTGGCACAACACCTTGTCAAGAGAGCCGAAAATAAAAGTCAAGCTAAGTTGCTTTATTTGTAAAATAAGGCTTAAAAATTATGTTTTAACACATGCCACTTTACACCTCAAAAGCTTTACACCTCAGAAGCATTGACTACGCCCAGGATCTATTATTTGCGTACCTCTATTTTGCGGCCACCTCTATTAAGAGGCCACAAAGCCGATCCCAGAGGGTGGCCGCTTAATAGATGTTCGACTGTATATGCAAGAGCAATTTGCTACACGCTCCCCTATGTATACCCAGAGAGTTTACGTGTCATGATACGAACTCTTTCCCAAATTTTAACTCTAATGGGAAGAATTTTTTTATCATTGTTAAGCTTATATCTGCCCGTATTTGGGATGTTGCATAGCTTTTGGTCTGGTCATTCGAAGTTGCTCACGCGGACACCACGCACGTATGGTTTTATCCACCGATGAATATCGCTTGTTTGCACCCTAAAAGATGGTTGGCTTTCTTAGATATTTCTCTTCGATGAAATGATGTGCTCTTTCAATTCAGAAATTTGTTTGGTTGGTGTGCAGCATACAATTTTTTTTTTGTGTTGGTGTTGTGTACTCAGGTGAATATGATATTTGTGATGTTACTCTGAGTATATATCCACACCGGGCGAGCTTGAAAAATATACCCGGCCACGGTGGGATTCGAACCTACGACCTTTGGAATACTAGCCCAATGCTCTTCCAACTGAGCTACGTGGTTAGGACGGTTCGAGTAAGTGATATTTCAGAACAGAATCTAGTTCCTTTGGGCTAGTATTCCAAAGGTCGTAGGTTCGAATCCCTCCGTGGCCGGGCATATTTTTCAAGCTCGCCCGGTGTGGATATACACTCAGAGTAACATCACAAATAGCATACGATTTGATGTGAGCACCTATTCATTCATCCTCCAAGTAACACTTTATCGCGATTGATCGCTATCTAGATGTCCATTATACATGACTATTTCAAGCTCCGCACACCTTAACTTAATGCACTATTGCCGAATAAACTCTAAAATATACCAATTACACGTCTTAATCTACTTGATAGGCACTGGCCCGAAGTCTTTTGCAGCTGTGACAGTATGATCTGATCTTCTTGACTAAACGGCTATTATACTTTTTTCATGAACTGGTCGTACGGCTGACTTCCCGTGTAGAATTGAGACTTGCGCTTCACGAACTAAAGATGATGCGAATGGATGGAAATCTGGGATATATATGGCATATACTTAATTCTGGCTCGTCTTGGGAACGTCGTATCCACCATTCTCACTGTTGTTCAATCTTAATTGTGGCTGTTGATGGGACAGGTCTCTCCCTCTCTGACTCTCAAAAGGTTGTATTTGCAATTCTGAATGGACCATCGAACCCACGCTCAAATTCGTTCACTTTCTGTAAAGAATGTTTATTTAATGGTGGATCCGAGATGTCTTCTTTAACGTATGCAGCCTATGGAAGATTCTGTAACTACTTTCTCTTCTCATTGGGTTGTTCACGATGATCTGTTCTATTTGTTTTGGGATTAATATTTCATTTTATAAAAGGATCAGTGTTGGACTACTGGTCCTCATTATTTAGGCTACACAATGTCTTGCACAAGTACTTGTTCAATTACCTTTTTTATACCAATGAAGCCCACAAACCAAGACTGTCTCACATTAGGAGAAGCGGTTCTTTATCTTATAGTGCTGCTTGAATCTCTTGCCGTAATTCCATTTTCTTTCATGGTCTCTGGTTTTCTGTCATTAACGCACACCAATTCTATTTACTGTTTATAATTATAAATAGGTCAATGTTGGTATGTTGGTTATTCATTGAAGGTGGATTTTTCTATAGATCTTGTTAATTTCAAGGCATGTCGCCCAGCCTCTTAGTGGATAATATTAAAAATGCTAGATGCGCGACCAGGATTCATAATAAAGTTTCTGAAATGTTCTCTGATCTACAAACTCGAAGCCCACCATCGTCATCTCAATTTTACACACCGAGCGTTAGAAAATCGTTGGTTCCCGAAATCACTTCGATTCAGTCCACCTGGCAGATATCCCTCTTCAGGACTATCATGGAAAGAGCAACAACTCATTTTTATGCGTGCAAGAATCAGCATTTGTCACGAACAAATACGATCCACTAATCGCATCATAGCTGACAACCGACGCGAACTGTCAACTTTAGTTTTCGAAGACTCCCTCGCTCATTTTCCCCAGTTTTTAGAAGTAGAGCTGAATCGGTCCACAATCGCATCACCGCGAGGCATAAAAAAAGTTACAAAATTTGAGGCAAGAATTTAGACCCGCGGAAACGCGACTGACTCAAAGAAATTGGTTGTTAACCTTTCCAACAGACCCCTGTCCACAGACGAACGTGTCATGCTATAGGAAAAGGCCCTACGTTTGCTATTACACCATCTTTTATCATTTACAAGAACATAGTTGCCGAGATCGAAGTTGCCATCAATGATTTACCGGATGAGTCCAAAGATGCCATAAGAACATCAGCTGCAAAAATTCTACATTGCTCCAATTTGCCCAAGCATAGAAACACCACCGCCATCGAACGCAAAGCACTTGAAGGCCTGAAGAAAGACGAGACCCGCTTTTTCAAACGATCAGAGAACGTTTCAGAAACTTTATTATGAATCCTGGTCGCGCATCTAGCATTTTTAATAGAATTACCGTATATAGTTTCTCGACTCAAGTATTTTCTCATCCGGCTAATATTGTAGAAACTAGAGATAGGAAAAACTAGCTTTGCAGATTTTTGTAACGTGGGTACTCTTTGGTGAAATTTCTATCAAACCATGCGCCGAGGTTCCTCATTACTTGCAGAACGGTCTCTTGAAAAGCAGGTGCCTACGAGCCCTGAAGAGCTACCGTTTTAAAATATTTTTAAATAATAATAATAAATAATAACTACAACATCCCCAACAACTAAACTGTTAATTTGTACCTTCTCTAACTAAGGTCGGATGCCGATATACTCGGTATGCAGTTGGATAACGCTTTTCCAGCAAATTGATTGGTTGCTCAGCTCCGGTTATCCTTGCGCTATGCAGCTCCGGACAAAACAAATTATTATATACCAATAGTCAAAGTCGCATTTTTCTAGTGTTTTATTGGTCGAGAGTATATCACGTGAGAGTGACGAAATTAGGCTGTCTCCCTCGCAAAAACAATACGTTATCGACCGGCAAATAACGAAAAAAATCACGTGCGCCATGACGTGAAGAAGCGACCTTTGGACATGTCTATACTAATTTAAACTTTCGCTTTAAGTAACTGCATGCAATGTTTAATTTAAAGTTTTAACAATAAAATATTTCATGTATTTACGTTCAGTTGTTCTTTAATTCGTTGTTTCTTTGACTATTGATATATGATAAAACATTTATTTGCTGAGACCTCGGGAAAGCAGTGTGTTTTCTGCACCCTCGATGTTTCGGCGGTTTCGGGTCCACAAAACACACTGCTTCCCTCGGTCTCAATAAATAAGTGATAAATGGGAAATGTTTTTATTAAACGAAGCTGCCGTTTCTCCAAAGCCACAACGTTTTCTTTAACCGTGTGTATAAATGTGAATTTGTGATAAATAAAAACACTGAAAGATTCTAAATAATGTTTTGTTCACAACCTCGTTAACAACTATTACGGCCGCTGAAATACAAACCGTTCTAAAAATAATTTTCGTTGTTTTCGAGTCATTTTTGTTTTATTGTGGTATATATTATAGCTACAGCGATTTAATTTTTACTTAATAATTCAATTCAAATGAAAAGTGCATTGAAAGACGGATCGAAGACCGGAAATTATGAACTATATTAATACAGCATCGAACAATGCTAGTTACGCTAGTGTGATACTACTGTATGTTGTGTTAAATATGATAAGGGAAAATGTTCTCGCGAGTGAGATATATATCATAATTTGCGGACAGCGCGCAAGCAGAAAACCCTGTCCACCGCGGCTGGGTTTCGACCCGCGACCTTCGAAGAATTACTATAGACCGTCCTGACCGTGTGGCTCAGTTGGTATAGAACGTTGATCTAGCAATTCGAAGGTCGCGGGTTCGAAACCCGGCTGCGGCGGGCAGAGTTTTCTGCTTCCGTGCTGTTTAGAAATTATGATATATCTCACTCGAGAACATTTTCTCTTTATTATTACCGAGTGAGTAATAACACACCATAATAAAATTACATTGCATGCGAAATTGACCGTAATGCGTATATAGCAACTTACATAAATTGGGTGAAGAATATAATTCTCTCGTGCCCTCAAATTGGCTTTGCTTTTGATCCTACGTATATCGATTTTTTCAGTGTTATATCATGCCGTTAGCATGAAATTAAGTAAATTTACCGATTAAATGCAGACTTTTTGTTTGGGCTAATGCCGGACTGAAACAATAGAGTAAATTTAACAAAAATCTGTACACCTTTAGTAGAAAATACGAAACACTTACCAATGCGTTGAAATTATAATTCTCTTCTGAAATTATCATCAACAAATTTCCTACAAGAACACTAAGATTGCAGGTGTAAAAACACTAAATGTTTGTATGGATGACATATATTCATAATTGCTGAATTAAATATTTATGCTTTTCGTTTAAACATTGCCTTGTTATTGCTATAGAACTTGCAATGATATAATAGTATCTTAAAAACACATTATAAAACGTTTGCAATGAACACAATAAACTGAATATCGAGATACTTTAATCTATATTGGAGTATTCATTAATTATTCAGGTATTTCATTATCATGCACGCATCGCGTATTATAGGAAAGCCATTGCAATGTTGGTGCAGAAAACCCCGAAATAGTCTATGTTATTTCTTCATTTGTGAGAAAAGCTACACTTTTAATATTTTCTTTCAAAGAATTTTTATTTAAATACTATATATATACATGTATACGACCGAGATATTGAACTCAAACCTAGAAAACAGTATGTACAGATGTGAAATGCCACCAGGCTCACATACTGTGATCTAAGGGACCGGCCATTATTTATGGCGAGGGGTGGCACCGAAGAGAAAAAGGTTGGGTAAACAAAATTTTGAGTAAGTAAAAGGTTGGGTAAATGAAAAACAAAACAACTCAAGGGTTGGGTAATAAAAATTTACTGTCATTTCCAAAGCATGACCCACTGAAATATTGGAGACTGAAAAGTAATGTCAACAGTCATTTGTCAATACAATATGTGAATCAATCAGAGTCACTATCTTGATCATAGTTTGACAAAACAAATTGTGTTCCAAAGAAGTACATGTGCAGACAACATGAAACTTTAAACTGCAGAACATTTCACAAGCCGTTTTCAAACTCATGTCACTGAAGTGATAGAGGACATGTATGACAACTGAATGGTATCCTTTTGTTAAGTTTTTGGCCAGGGGTGGGTATTTATTTTTTAATTGATATTTGAGGTTGGGTAATCAAATTTTTGTCTTTTAATGGTTGGGTCAGCAAAATTTTTGACACGGAAAACATTTCTCTTCGGTGGCACCCCCCGCCATAAATAATGACCTGTCCCTAATGCTATTAAAAAATTGTAATGGTCTACTCTTGTTATAGAACAATAATGCTATACTAATACATCCTCCCATACCTAACACAATTGTTGTTCCAACATGAATCGATATTAACTTATTAGGTTAGGCGTCATGCAAGATACACGGCTCGCTGAATTCTTGGCGGCTCAAGGTGGCTTGACATACTATTAATCCTCAAGCAACTAAGACATGAATCGCGCAACAGAACAAAATTCAACGCTATATGAACAAACTCAAGTGACCATTCATATGACCTGTTCTGCATAATGCGTGTTGCATGTAGAATGCTGGCGAGCTTCAAATTTTACATTCTCTATTATTGTAGCATAAAAGTCTTTAATTTCATTAAACCAATTAAAAGAAAAAGATCTGTAATGGATAAACTATGGAAGTAAACGACATTAATTTTTGTGTTTTTAAAGAAAATTCTCTTTCTTGTTACTCTATATTCTAAGTAAAATTGTGCACCAAAAACAGTTGGTGCATGGTTGCCGTGGGTAATCTTTTTTCTAACTATACGAAGTAATAAGCTGTTTAGACAGACTTTCGTACTCATGTTCCCGAATTTTTACCTCCGTGTGAGCTGTGAATTCGAGGCAAATTGTCGGAATGTTTCGACTATATTGAAGAGCAGTTTACTACACACTCCCCTAGCTCCCTATGAATACCCAGAGAGTTTATGTGTCATAATACGAACTATTTCCCAAATTCTAACTCTAGTGGAAAGGAATTTTGTATCGTTGTTAAGCTTAGCTGCCCGTTTTACAACTTCGGCTTTACCCGTAATGAGTTGCTTAATTATGGCAAGCTTCCAGGTATTTCTAGGTTTTTAATCTTCCTTTACAATCACCATCTCTTCAACTTTGGGATATTGCATAGATGGTCGGCATGGCCATTGGATGTTGCTCACGGACACCACGCACGAATGGTTTGATCCACCGATCAATATCGTTTGATTGCACTTTAAACGATGTTTGGCTTTCTCAGATATTTCTCTTCGATGAAATGATGATGGTGATGATGAAATGATGACTTTTCCAATTCACAAATGTTAGTTGTTTGGTTGGTGTGCAGCATTGACTTTGATGTGAGCACCTATATCCATTCATTCCCCAAGTAACACATCATCGATATTGATCGCTATCTAGATGTCTAAAGGCCATTTTCCATTGCAGTCGCTTTGCCCGCGCGGGTGAAGCGACCAATTTTAATCACGTGAAATATCAGTCGCGCCGGCACGCAAAGAAAGTTGAATGTACAGTTCAACTTTCATGGCGTGTCCGCGAGCAGTCAGGCGGACAATAAAAGCACAGGTTAGACAGCTAGAGAGAAAGTTGAGTAATGGTCGCTCCGCCAGCGCGTGCAAAGCGACTGCAATGGAAATCGGCCTTAACACGACTTATTCAAGCTCCGCGCACGTTAAGACACAATTGCCGATTGACTTGAGCAATAAACTCTAAATAAGCCAATTAAACGTCTTAATCTACCTGGTAGGCTCTGGCCCGAAGCCTCTTAAAGCCGTTACAGTATGATCTGATCTTACATACATACATACATACATACATACATACATACATACATACATACATACATACATACATACATACATACATACATACATACATACATACATACATACATACATACATACATACATACACGCATACACACATACATACACACATACATACACACATACATACATACATACATACATACATACATACATACATACATACATACATACATACATACATACATACATACATACATACATACATACATACATACATACATACATACACACATACATACATACATACATACATACATACATACATACATACATACATACATACATACATACATACATACATACATACATAATAATATTTATTCAGGACGCTCCACTCACCGAAGTGTTTTTCAGGGAGGTCCTGTAATATATATGTATATTATACATGGTAAACTGTACTATGCTTATTTAGAAACTATAAAATATTTACAAGTGGATTATATATAATTATACTTCATAGTTAGAAAAAAACTCAACTTAATTAGATAAATTGTTCAACTTAATTAGATAAATTGTTTTAGTTTGGATTTAAAG
>CACRXK020008186.1:4192-21312 GCA_902702795.2 Paramuricea clavata
CTATTACTGCTAAACAATTTCGCCTAAAATATGTAGTCAGGACATGCATGTATTTTTTAATTACGGTAACCACGGAGTAGTACAAAATACGAAACAATGATTTAAACTACAAAAAGAAACATTTTTAGTAATAAAAGGAAAATTTTCACAAATAAAAGGAACATTATTAATAATAATTAGAAACATTTTTGAATATATTTAAAATGTTCCTTTCTAGGAGTTACCGTTGTCTTTTATCAGTTTTACTTTGTATTTTTAAAAACCTTGATATAAATATAATAAAGCGAGAATCCGTTGACGGATGCGGCTGCTCTCTCAGTGCGGGCTACGTACTCAATCTGTGGTTGTTTTCATTCGAGATGTATAACTCCCAAAGCCAAAGGATTCATTTAGATCGAAACAGAGACAGTTAAAGGATTCATTTAGATCGAAACAACTTAATAATTAATACCTTTTAGCGCAATTACAAAATTCTTTCTAAGCTCAATTGAGCCGAAGGAGAGAGAAAAACATTCTGAATACGTGCAATGTATTCCAGTCTTCACACCACTACCACCACCACCACCACGTGATTTTGGATTACAAGAATAAGGGCCAGCAAAGCCAACAGTCTGAGTTTGCCAAAAATTGCCTTCGAATTACGTGTCGTGACGTCACTTGCGGGGGTTTAACAGCTTCAGCAGTGGGCATGCTGTCGCCATAATCTCGATGATTACGCCCTGGGTCAATTATGCGTACCTCCACAAGAAACAATTATGTGCTTGAAGCGCAGATGCAGACATTTCCCACTTGGCATAGAATGCCACATTATTTATTAACTAATTAGTAATTATTTATCCACCTTTTTCAACAGCATTTTTTTATTATCACCACACCAATCATTATCTACCCTGGATTCCAGAGCCTTCGACAGTAAATAATAAATTGAAATGTCGCAAAGGCTCTGGTTCAACGGGGCGATTCTTTGATTAAACCGCGCCAATCACAAAACAGAATTAGTGGTTTTAGTACAGAATCTGTACTAAAACCACTAATTCTGTTTTGTGATTGGCGCGGTTTAATCAAAGAATCGCCCCGTTAAACCAGAGCCTTCGCGACATTTCAATTTATTATTTACTGTCGAAGGCTCTGGAATCCAGGGTAGGGTTGTGTCTGTTATGTCTAATTTGTATTTAGTGCAATAGCTAAATGATCTTAATTTGTAATTATACTCTGTTTTGTGTGCCACTTTATACCAACGTTATTTAACAATTATTGAATGAGGTTGAGCACGATATGAAGAATTATCCAGCCCCAAGTTTGCCGTTACCAACCGAAGCTAAAGGCTGAGGTTGATAACGGACAACTGAGGAATTGATAATTCTTCATATTGTGCGAAAATCGAATTCAATAATTGTTTTATTACTTATATTTAAAAATTCGAAACAAACATTTGTATTTTATTTGTATTAAGAACAACAAGTCCTTAGTCCTTCGGCAGCCGTCGTTGCGTCATATCAATGGCGTCAGCGAGTCAATATGATTCTCGTCGTCATAGTAGTAATATGGCGTAAACGCGTCCAAATTTTTTTCATATTGACTCTTTGACGTCATTTTGCTAATATGAATGTGAAAAATCCGTATTTGGTTAGTCATTGAGTTGATATGTCAATTTCACAGTTGGCTGCTAGCCAATCAGGAACCAGGAATTTTTTAAATAAATAATAATATACCGTAAAGTCTCGCAAGTAAGCGCCCCTTGAAAGTAAGCGCCTTTTTCAACACTTGCTAGAGAATCTGGAAAGTAGGCGCCCTTCGAAAGTAAGCGTCCCCTCAAAAATAAGCGCCCCTTGAGGCCACTAATTTCGAAATTAAGCAGGGCGCTTACTTTCGAGACTTTACGGTATTACTGTTAGATATCGGTCATATCTAAGTAAAACCTTTCAAATTAAAGAAACTCTCTAAACCATACGTATACCATATATACTCCATAGCATGGATTTAAAAATGACCGATGCTGAAAATAACAACTCAAAAGTAGGCACTCCTCGAAAGTAAGCGCCCCCTCAAAAGTAAGCGCCCCTTGAGGCCACTAGTTTCGAAGCACGGCGTTTACTTTCGAGACTTTACGGTAACTTATAACCACCCATCTGATCAGTTTATTATTTATGTAGATTTAAAGTACTTTTTATAAGTAACAGCATGGTAGGTTCGCGGATTCCGCAAACCAGCCTCGGGTTACGGGGTCATTTAATCACTAATCTGTCAAAAAGCCATGCTATTAGTTTGTAATAGCATAGTTGAGTTGCCATCCGAAAATGGACAAACATGCCCTACTTGCAATCAGCGAATTGATTGAATCTAAAACATTTGCTTCTTTGCTTGTGGGATGTAAAAGCTTGTTGCACATGGGCACTTTACGCTTTAATCGGTTACGTATACACAATCTATCATTTAAAGTACCACAACAAAAACGATAAATATATTAATATAAAATAGGAGACTGCACGAGCGTAATTTAAGTGGTGCAACAACTCAGGTATCGGATGATAGAGTGATAGACTATTGCCAGCTCTGAGCTAACTGTTGCTTTTCTTTGCGCGATTATGTGCGTGTGAGGCACTTGCCTAATGCGTATTCGGCAGTGAGACAAAGTGTGTGACCCTTGCCAACGGGCGATTAGAACTAATCGACCCTCTTGAAACAAAAGAAACCCGCGCAACTATGCCACAGAATAGAGACATACAGATGACCGTTGTAAACACCGCGGAAGATTACGTTATCATGTACCACTTTTTTCAGGCGATCGGGCGAAAAATGATCAACTGTGCATGCTCACGTCACTTATAACTCATCTCGCTCAACTTGCCGAGCATGCGCACAAAAAAGTGGGTACACTTGTTACGTCTCTGTATATCTCTCCCGTGTGACTATGCTGTTATAAGAATAAACGTCTAAACTGAGAAAATCAAAGCTAAAGTTTATTTACCATTAAATGATATTGACTATCTAGGGAAAAGATTTGATATATTGACCAAGTGGTAGAAAAAGCTATACCTCCAGCAAGTCTGGGGCTTGCTTGCATGCTTTTTGCTATTCTTGTATTGCCGTATTTCCATTTGATTTTTTGGTCCAAAATTAACCCAGCTTAATTACGTGAGAAAATAATTTGAATTAATGACGGACGAAATTTCAACGGGCCTTTTTGGATTCCCGATTTTCGACACGTTATATGGCAGGCAGGCCTCGAAATAAGTGCCGGTCACCGGTCACTGACCGGTAAAATTTCACAGTTTGACCGGCAAATATCGTTGCCTGGCGGACATGCGTGACCGGTAATTTTTTAATAAAAAAGTACGTTCAAAAATGGAAGATTGTTGATTTCCAAGTTTCCAAAGAAGTGTATGTCCGTCTAGGGTGTAGGCTAATAACGGCGGCGAAGTGACACATTTTGTTTTTCCACTTCAAGCGTACCGTACCGAAACGTATCGAAAACGTTTTTCAATTTCAAAATTTCGTGAATGTCAATTGGTTAGTACTTCCGTAATACGGCAACGACGAACTTTTTATTTTGATACGCCAATACATCCGGAAGTACGTGGATTTATAAACCTCTTTTCAATCTGCGCATGCTCACCAGTACGTTTCGATAGGATGCGGGTGAAGTGGAAAACCGGCTTTAAGGGCTGTTTTCCAGTTACGCGTTTTTCACACGTGCAACGGAAAAGTTTAAATCTTTCATATAAGTGCAAATAACCTTAACAAATACACATTAAATCATACACAAAGCTGAATGCTCATGTCCCTTTATAAATTTAGTTATTTCATAAGTAGGATGTAAAGCGACTTCAACTTGTATACGTGCGTGAAAACGCGTAACTGGAATGCAGCCTTGCAGCATGCTCGCAACTCAAATTACAGTTGTCATTTGCGACTTAACATGCAAGCATGGCAAACAATTGCTCTTTTTGTCAGCTTTCAAATACGAAATATTAATGTGTAAATTGCGCTGTGATTACTACTACAGCTTTGATAAACGCCATGCATATATGCTTCTAAGTATTTGTATACAAATACACAGTTAAAATGCGCAATTAATTGTTTCTATAAAATTACGAGTCACGCGAAAGATGAGGGGGAAAAAGAAGCTAAGGAGTGACAATGACCGGCATAAATTCCGCTGTGACCGGAAAATTTAGTGATCCACCGGTCATAATGACCGGTATAACGTCCAGATTTATTTCGAGGCCTGATGGCCCTTCGTCTTTCGCTCACATTTCTAAATATCACCGCCCGAAAATATATCCGGAAAAGGGCATGCGGAGGAGGTAGATGTAAATGAGTAGTGATTTCCTTTGTCTTTTTCCTTATGAAATGATTAATGAGGTTTTAAGATATATTTCAAAATACACATTAATAATTCATGAGGAAAATGCACAAATAAATCGTGTTCTATCTTTGATTTACATAATCTTTAACTTTGATTTTCTCAACTTACGCAACGTATTTTTTGAAAATTACTTCACCGATGAACTTTTAGTATATACGTTATACGAACTTTACTGCGCGTGTTTTATCAGACCTAAAGATACTCGGCTTCGCCTCGTATCTTTATGTCTGATAAAACATTGCTGCTTATGTTTTAAATAGTGCATAACAATTTGTCTTGCTCTTTTGTGTTATGAGTTTCGGCTTTTTTGTGTTATGTATAATTTGTTCAGAACAATTGTTTTATAGGTTTTCCACAAGTTTCATCTGTTTCACCAAAACAGCGTGGTTGGGGCAGGCCAAAACATCCGCCATTTTGTGGAGACAAAATTTTTATTGAGAAAAGATAGGAGTTCGTATTCTGTATCAATTAAATCCTATGTGTAAGAACCATACAATATGGAATAAATTAACACACCCTTTCGATAATTACGTCAGAAATGCCTCCTGGTTCTATTAAGTAAGGCATCGCTATTAAATAAGGCAACCAATTTACTTAAACTTAAATTGACTAATCCCCAGTTTATTTACTTTTCCACAGTTGATATGTGATGCTGTGGTTGCAGCTGCGGGAAAACTACATCAGTCGCTGTATGAAAATGATGACGTTGAATTGGATATTCCTTTAATTCATTTTACCTACTCCTTAATCCAAGCCCGTTTGGTAAACTTTTCTGAACTTGTTCATGCTTTTCCTAATCTGGTTCAAACAATATCGACAAAATATGATCAATTGAATGTTGAGGAAATGGTTAGTATTACCTATTATAGTAAAACAATAACGAAATCTAATTCCTTTTTATAACATGATCGGTTAACCTGTTGGTGACGTGACCTACTTCCCCTCTTTCTGGCTAGATGCATGTACTTTTGAGCTGGTGTCTATACAGCTGGTGTCTTTAAAAGTTTTGATATTTGATTTAATGAAAATTGTAGAAAAAACCTTATAAAATTATTTATAAATTGATAATTTTGTAATTAAAAGTCATATGTTATTTAAGGGGATTTTTTAATTTTAAAAGTATTCTTAAATTCTTAATACAATTATTGTGTTACCATGACAACTACTTTAAATACTTTATCTTCGAGGAATCTAACGGTTTTGCAACAAGGCGAGAGGTTTCTCTATGCATGTATAATAACTAGTTCTAGTTGCAAGAAATGTTTGTTATTTTGCTGTCGTCATGCAGTCGTTATGATGCAGATTTTAAACTTGACTAATCAATGTTGCTATACACGTCAGTCAGCTTTATTTTGAGATCAGTGAGGATGACCACACACCAAACAGTAAACGGTAAAAACGGTAAACTTGGCAAAAATAGCCTGGCGGAATTAGTACCCTCGCCCCGGGCTTACGCCCGCAACAGCGCTCGGTACTGTTGGCTTGGGATAAAAAGTACAAATTATCATATTATATGTTTCAAGTCTGGCCCCTGACTCAAACAAGGTACAATATTTTGGTGTTTCTAAAATAATCTTAATTCCTGAAGCCAAACAGCTAACATTTGAGAGACAGCCGTTTTACCGAGGATTTATGACCATTTTCGTGCAATGCCAACGTATTCTTATAAGCATCATTAAACCACGAACCTTTTGCTACATATTTTGTTGCTCATTTAAATCAAGTTTCAGCACTTGGATTTCTAGTTTTAAAGATCAGGTAAAGGTCTTAAATAAAGAGTCCTAATAAAATTTATATTTAGAATATTATATAAAAACATAAGAAATGGCCTGAGAGTTATCGTACATTATAAACAACATATTTGTTGAAAGTTTGTTGTTTACTACATGTATATGTGGAGTTCTTTTTGTTAATTGGTGTACAGCATTCTTGAATTGACTCAGGGTATTCTTATATCTGTCCAGAGAGCCTACGCCTATGTTATAATACTATAATACTAAACTTGGCAATTTTACTGATGATGACGTGCTCTTAAGGTGTGGTGTTTAGATCCCTGCTTTTCTAAAAATTTGAATAAAGCTTAAATTGTAAGACGGCCTAAGTCGGGAATTCACTTCATGATTCTGATGCTTTATTACATCCTTTGTTTATTTCATTGTTCATTTGCAATACTTGCAGAGTCTGGATTTGATGGCACTTGAGTGTTGCTTGGAGCAATTGGAACCAAAACCTAAAGATCTGAGAAATGCTGATAATAGATTGATTTGGTGTAACCGAGTTCAATGCATTCGTCCTATCATACAAGTTATGATAACTTTAATTCCAAGACCGTCGCAACAACAGACAGGAAATGGTGACAGTGAGGCTTGGTTTCATGCTCAACTTTTTGGAGAAAAATTTACATCTTTTTTACAAAACTGCAGGTATGTACTTATCGTATACGGCCATCGTACAAATGGCCCCTCCGTGACGCATCGTTGTTTCTTGAGTGGGGTGTTTTTGAATACCTAAGGGTGCACAGCTATTCACCATACACACTTGTGAATTTACGACCTGTAGTACAAAAAAGTGTTCATGGGCTCAACTAATTAAAATAGACCAAAAATATGAGCGGCAATCATGTTTCCACCACAAAAGTATCTTCATCTTGCTGGCAGATGGCATCATCCTTCAAGTATATAACGCTGCGACTTCAGATCACCCCTGACGACGACACTGAGCTGGAGTCTCGAAAGGTTGAATCGTGAACGAATCTCGACTTGGCATTGCATTTATTTATTTGAAAACCATGGTAGCGAGTGAGAACATGACAGATATAGTGCATAATGATCTTGGCCAATGTCTGCTTTAAACTGATGAGAGCCAATTTATCTACACTACTGCAATCATAGTTATCAATCTAAGCACATGATTATTTGCAAGTCTGCCAAGGAGAAGATAGAAAACTACATTGATATACCTTAGAAATAATAACTATTTATTCATGGATAGGCCATTTCAATATATACACGCCCCAATAGTAGTACGTCAAGGAAGTGACATCATCTGATTTCTAATAGATCATAGGTCTTATTTAATGGCAGATTAAACGTATATTGTTATATTATAAATTATGGAGACTTTGTTTGCGGTCATGTTTGTTCAAACGTTATAGCTCAACGGATGTATAAAAATCGAACCTTTTGTCGAGCGGTATACTGTATTCCAATCGTCTAAGCATTACGTCTAAGTGTTTTCCAACTTATTATAAACGGACATTGCTTGTTCCCTGGATAGATACTATATCGTATTTCTTTTTATAGAACCACGTGGATTCGTCTAGATGTTGTACGCATGTTTATTGAACACACATGTCCACCCGGACAGTCGACCCATCCAGCAGATGCAGAGAACGCTTTTCTACTGTCGAAGGTGAAATCTAATACTATTGTCTTTGCTTTGGAAACACTAGAGTAGAAATAATAACTGCATTAACACAAAAGAAAACGTTACGGTACTTTTCGAAATGGTTGATGTGAAAATGTAGAAATGAATAAGTAAACTATTGAAATTGTTGCATGCACAAAATTTGCGCAATGAAAAAATAACATAACGTTTCGATGTTAGAAAAAGCCATTAGACAATTCGCGGAATTAGTGACGCTCACACTCAATTGCAGATTAATAAACACAAGCTACTCAAGTTAAAATTGCGTCTGCATAATTTGTATTCATTCATCATAGTCGGGTAAAACTTCGGCATACATATTGGGTACACGTTTTAAATTGAACGATAATTTAATTTCTAAAGAACGAAACCATATCATTGTTCTGATCACAAATACAATAGACTTTTGCAAAATGACGTCACAAGGCTTGATGCTCGCGAGGAATGCTGGTCCCAGTAGTCATCGCCCGGGAAAATTAAACAATTCAAAATGGCCACTATCGAAAATTTTCCGGGCGATGACTTCCAAGATCAGCATTCCTCACAGGCATCAAGCCTTGTAGTGTCATAATGCATAAGGTCTATTGTTAAATGGTACAATATCTTTTCCAGAATTTTCCTGTGAGCAACGTTATTCTGTACACTGACGTCAATCTCATTGATTACCCCCATGAAAATTATATGGCTGCCACATATATTGTGCTAGATGCGTAAAGGTTAAAGGCCCTGTCACACTATTGCGTATCGTACTAGCGTATGAAAAATATCACTCATACGCCGGTATACGCTCACATATGCTAGGGGTACGTTAGGGATAGGTTGTATACGTTTCAAGCACGGTCGCATACGGTGGCATACGCTGGCATACGGCGAGGCAGAATTTTTTTTAAGCATGTTCAAAAATTTTGTGCGTATCGGATGTATGGCTTTATACGATAAGCATACTCTAGGCACACGCTGAATACGCTAGAGGTACGCCAGATGTACGGTACGCATACGCTGGCATTTCAAAGGATTTATGTGCGTATGAAAATTATTTCATTAATTTTCATACGCTTCTCATACGTTTCTCTCGTACGCAATAGTGTGACAGGGCCTTTATAAATACAACAGTTTAGAGCATTTTCTGGACATATCTGTCCAGGTGTATCTGTCCCGATGCCACCTGTTGAGATTTCTACAACAATAGTTGTTAAAAGGGCCCTGCAGTCATTTTTTAATCGAAAAGCCACCTCAAGTATTGTTTACAAATTTTTGGTATTGTCGCTACTTGACATGCGCGCCACGGCATGCATGTGTCTTTCGGTGTGCGGAAGTACTCATATTCATGGATACTACATGTAAGATACAGCCAAACGAATCTCCGTGGAGACCCCTACTTAAGGTGGCTTTTTGACTAAAAAATTACTGTAGGGCCCCTTTGAAATATTGTATAATATGCACACCAACAAGATTTTATTTAATTTTACAGGTTTTAGGAGAAAATACTGATTTTTCAACTGTCCGTACTATGACGGTCATTGAGAAATTCCTAAAGCGTTGCAGCGATGAAATGAGGGAACGATTAATCAGGTATAGCTACTAAATTCTTAACGTAAAAATGTGCAAAAATATCTGGAAAGCAGACAGAAAAACACGATACCTCATACTATAACAACCACGTATCCGGGCTATTTTCTCTCACACTGTGGTGACAAGGCAAATTAAGATCTTGGGTACGAGGTTGATAATATGCAGGCGTGGATTCAGACTCTGTATTTCATGATTATTTGAATATTCTCGTGCGGGACGAACATGTATGGGATTTCTTAAAAAGAACATGGCTAGAAATGAAGGACAGTCAGCGCCACGCATCGCGGGCGTCGAATTTAGGGAAACTATGCACCCGCGAGACACAGCGCTGACTAAGGAATGATAAAATTGATTCACATGAGTGAATATATATGGCATTTTATGCCTTTTATCAAGTCTTTTATGAATATTGAATATGTCTTTTTATCATTTGTTGCGTAATTTGAGTACGGTCGACTTTTAAGCACAAGTGACGTCTCGTATTTCCACAGCAAAATATATATTGTAAATATTTTCCAATTTTCGCGCTATTTTGAGCCACTGTGTATCTTCTTTAATCGGCCAGCGGCTATTAGCATCAATGTTTACAAAATGGCGTAAAAGCCACAGTTGTACGGACGAAATTTTGGGAAATTTCGCAGCTGTTCTTCACTACAAGCTCTACGGTTGTGAGAATTTAAGCTTGCAGTTTGTTAAAAAACAGACGATTTTAAAACCATTTGGCCGTACGAATACAAGCTAAGGAGCTTCTAAAGCAACGCAAAATGACAGTTTGAACATCGTATAGGAAATATAGACGTGGGCATTTTGTCTGACTTCTTCTCGAACGAAACTATACCGGACTGAACATAGCACCTAAACTCGGATTTCGCCGTTTTAATGGAGTTTACAGCAGAAAATATCGGCAAATGGGGTCACTCGGGCCGGCTAATAGCAAATCGTGAGACGTCGAGAGTTTGCAAGACAACGCTATTAAGGTATTTTATAGATTTGTAGACGTGGGCAACTTGAAAATTTTACACTCTTTCTTTATGCGCATCGATTTTATATGTTTATACTATTAACGCTCTATATTTCCGCCATCTTGAATTCATAAAATTTGTTAGATCTGCGCATATTTTGACAAAGCGAGCCGCCATACTGTCCTTTATTTCTAGCCATGCTTGATATTAAACTCTATAGCTCAGAAGAACAAATTTGGCATCCCATATTAATTAGTAAAAGTTTCCACTAAAGACTGTTTTCAGTACGTGTAGCGTAGGCTCTTACGCTAAGCTGAGAAAGGCTTGACCAAAACGTTTAATATGCTTTTTTAGATTTGACATCAGTCAGTGTGAAATTTGTAAGAATCCTCTCCAAGATCCTGTTGAAATGCCATGCGAGCATATATGCTGTATGTCTTGCGCAAACGATTGGTTTCACGAGCATGATGTATGTCCCATATGCAGAGAAGAAGTTGGTGTTGACTTTAAAGTTGAAATCAGCGAAAAGTGCAGGTAAAGTGGATTACTGGGGTTTATTATTGCTTTCCCAATGCAATTAGTAACTATCACATATCTTCTCGGACATCCTCATACGCGCTTTCTGAGCCAGGCTGTAAATCGCTTTTGCACTGGTTGGGGGGAAACTCCAGTTTTCCTACATACCATTGACACACCAGATTCTGGTAACTGCTTTTGCGAAGCCCTTCACACGACGAACTACATCAATGAATCCTACGAATTGCAAGGGCTGAAACCCTTGACATTTCTCACGCCCCGACTTTTCGTTTTACGACCACCTGCTACGGTTGGATTACATGCACAACAGCGATTAACCATCATGGTGTACATATTTAATCCATAATTTGTATGATTTAACCGATGATGATATGATTTCAGTTTTTGTGGTTCAACATATTTTTATTGTGGTTTTGAGTCAATTTAATTAAAGTGCACATGACACAAAACTTCTCTCAATTTGTTTATGCATCACATGAAAAATCTTGAAATTGATTAAGAATGGCCTTAGTAATTTATTCACATCTTATCCACTTCCCAGGTTGTCAGACATTTTGTAATTGTGTTATTACTGTACGTCACTGCACTATTAATTTCAAGGTGTTAATTTAACTGCCAGTAGAGTTCGTAGAATAACTGTTAAATATAGTGCATATTTTAAAAACTATATATACCACTTTTTAAATAACATTCTTAATGCGGATTTGCATGAAAAATTTCTAGATTTTTAGTAGGTAACAATGGGTTTAATTTTTTTTAAAGATGTGCTCTTGAGATCTACAACAGTTTTCGTAACCGCTGCAAGTCATTTTTTATGGAGCTTGTGTCTGTGTATTGCTTTGGAGAGCAGTTGCCAAATCCAGAACTAGTTCGAAAATTCATTGGCTACGTGATCAAAGATGAAAATGAAACTGAAGATTTTACACCGTTTGATGGACAAGGAATTGATGTCACGCCTGTTATCAGATCTTATATTTTGCAGCAACTTCTAGCAATAAAGGATGGGTATATGTTGTTAGCACTTGTTTGTTGAATTGCTATAGATTTGTTGAATATTACTAACTGACATGATGCAATTATCTCAACTAGTGCCGCGACCAACTCTTACACTTTTTCGTCTTCTCCGAACTGCGCTCGATAACTCGATTGGGCACGCCAAATACTAAAGATAAACAATAAAACAAACTACAGTGCCTTGTTTATTTTGGGCTTAATGTTTCTTGCCAGTCCTTTTATCTCAGCATTTTTGGTCGTATGAGTTTTGTTATTATTTTCATGAATTAAAATAAAAAATTGATTCACTTCTTTACTCCTTTTTGAACAATTTGTTAACATGATTTTTTATATCTCGCCAATTCCACTCCAAACTCCATAATCTACTCCTGAACGTCTTATGGCCTGTTAGAGAGGAAATATTTCGACAAGTTTCCAAGCGAGATCTCGCCTTGGTATGAAAATAATAATTATGAAAAGTTACAGTGCGTTCATATGAGACAACAAGTTTTCCCGCTTGTTGACAGGCGAGATCTCGCTTGTTGACAGGTGAGATCTTGGTGACCGGGATAATGATTTGGCTGGTCGGAAGGTTTTCTCGTTAATCGGGTTAACTTTTGCCCATATGAACAGGCCCTTAGCTATTTTTGATATGACCAACCAATTAATCATGAAAAATAGCTGTGCGTATTCCGTGATCATTTATTAACTGTTGAACTGCTATATAGCTGTTCGTATTTCTGTGTGGACATAGCCAAGCGGATTATTATTCACCCCCGGGTTATCACCCGGAGCCAATGTCGCGTAGCAAATTTTCTATAGTCCAATTTATTTTTTAATAAATTAATGATCCGAATATTGCAAACATATTTTTCAGAGAAAAAGAAGTATACAAACATTTAGAAGAATATCTTCATCGTGCAAGTGGTTTAGCAGAACAAAGAGAACATTTTATTGAAGTTTGCGTATTGTGTGTGCAGTGTATGGAGGTATCCAGATAAATTATATATTTTTTACGTAAACAAAATTAATATAATATAGTCATTCACCCATGCATTAATTCTTATGCAGTGAGCAGCATACGATGGTGACACAAAAGCTACAAGAGTTTCGAAAATCAGAAGACAAAAAATAATTGCTTTAAAAGGGGTAAAAACGCATCGTGGAACTTCCCAAAAAATTGGACAGGTGGCAAATACCTTTTATGTATAGAAACTAGTTTAAATATTCGCTTTTTCAAAAAATAATACAGAAAGAGCAACTGAAAAGCGCGTTAATGCAGGGACTTGGGAATATTAATTATTTGGAGAAAATTGCAACGAAAAACAAATACATTTGCAATCAGCAAGGACTTACTCTACTACAAAACATCGACGTCAAATATTTCAATGTTTTCTGGAGCCAATACTGCTAAAACCAATGATTTTACTGTAAGTTTCAAGCATCCCTGCATGCAATTGTAAATCGCAGTCATAATCATAGATCTTATCTGTTGCCATTTTGTGTAGAAAAACATTTACGAGCATTAATAGCAGAAGGCATTCTAATCCGATTATATCAGTTGCTCATTATCTTATAGTAAATGCATGGTTTAATTTGTGACTAGATAGATAGCAACCGGCCAGTTTCAATTTTTGTAAGATAAACCGATTCTACCCAAACCTCTCCTTAACCCCAAAGCTAGTCCCAAACCTTTTAGATTGTTTCTTTTTACACATTTACCGCGGTTAAGTTTAAAAAGTCGGAAAAGTCAGACACTTTTTTAAATTAAAATTTGCAGTCAATGCCATCACAATTTTTTTTATATTAAGAAGGGAATGTCAGTTAAATGACTGGCAGCTTTACTCAACAGCGGACTATCTTGTAACTGTATATATAAATTAGTATAGGTATTCACATGGGAAAGAATGCAATTAATGATTAGCAAAACGAGTAATATTTGAAAAATGTGTCAAAATTGCACGAGTCGCCGGGGCGAGTCACTATTATTTATTTATTATATGCAAGCAAATATTTTCTAAGCAATTTGGCATTAACAAACTTGGGGAATGATCAATTAAGGCACATAATTTAAACTAGAACACATGCATGATTCTAACTCAAAGAGCATTATTTTAGAATATAAGAGAATCCTGATATAAAATCGTATTACAGATTTGCATGATAAAACTAACAGTGACCAGATTAATTCTGCAGCGAGATATTGCACCTCTTTTACTTTACATTGCTCTTTTTGTACAACATTAACAAGCAGGGATAACGGCAAATTTAACTTTTGCTGGCTTTGAGTTTATGAAATTTAGCTTTATCAAACTTCGTTGAATCGTTTTTCTTTAATATTGATTTCTTTATCTAGGATGTACAAACAGTGAAATTATTGAAAGCGAAGGAAGGTGGGGCAAATGTACAAATCTTATTGGCAAGCAGAGAGTTGGCAAGAACGTTACGTACGATTCATATTCACCAAAACTCATTGACTACCAATTGTCTCAAAGATATCGCTGGAATAAGGGCTGCATTGGATGTCCTTTCTACGTATTTAGGCGACGATTTTGCTGAAAATGTTAAGCGTTTTGATGCCCTTCCAAAGTGCCTTGAAACAGCAAAACACCTGTGTAGTAATTCAAGTCGATCTGCTTTGCAGTTATTTTTATTGAAACAATTAGTTCGCCATGACCCCAATGGGATTGAAGCTGTTAAGGAAAGATGTAAAACAAAGGACCTTAAATGGATTATGCCGCCACAGTTTGAGGTAATACAATTTTTCTAATGGTTCTAAACACCTGTCAAGTGCTCTCGTTTAATACATACAATTTGAAACATAAGCTGCATGATCTCACTGTTTATTTCAATGCAGTGCGTGTAAATTTCTAAAACGAACAGTCGTGAAGATCGGCAAACGATCCGACCTGAGTTTTTTACATTAATCTATAGCATTTATTTCTGAGTAGTCTGTTCAGGCAGTGCTATATGATGTCATTTAGTCACAGTGGGAAAATGCGCCTGCCAAAGCTGCTGTGATTAAACCGATGCTATGTTTATGAAAGTCTGTATGTCATCAAACAATTGTATTTCAATTAATTGAAATGATTGTATTTCAATTAATTGAAATGTCATTTTTCTTGAGCGTTTTCTTAAATTGATTGTACAACAGTATTGTTAAAATTTTCTACTCTTCAACAGCTTCGACATAAGCAAAAAAATCAACTTAATACTCAAATATTAATTTACATTGATAAGCCCGAATATGATTAGATTAGAATGTATTTTTCGTAGGCTATGCAATTAAGCACTATACAGGTGCATAAATGTCCAATTATCCCATCGGAAAGCGTTTTATCAGACGTATAAATTAACATTTAATGTTTGCATGTTCTTTAATGTTCAGAAATGATTTAAATTACTGTCTCTCCAATCAAACTTTATCGAGCTTCTGTTATACTATTTTTTTTAGGAGCAAGATAAAACTCCGGACACTTTCATAGTTCATCATGAAAATTATCACACTGTGCGAGAGGCTCTTGGCAAAGCAATACTTACATCTAACATCGATGACTTAAATCTAGTCATTCAAGTGAGTTATTTTGTATAGATTGATTTACATCGCTAGAAATTGCGACATTTGAATCCCAAAACATCCCTTACGTCTATGCCCCTTATTACCCCCTTTTGACCCCCAGAATTTTTTATTCTAAATATAACTATAAAAGGATAAGGTTACAAAACAATTGTAAACAAGCTAAAAGGATTACATGCAAAATGTAAACAAATAATAAATAGAAAGAGCTTTTGAATGATATATTTTGGGCCATTTTTGCCTAAAAAATCATCGCCAAATTGAGAAATATTAAAACCTAATGATTGTTTCTAAGAAACGAACTTTCGATCTTATGCAAACTTGGAATGAAACAAATAATCATTGACACCACAGATTAAGGTATGCGAACAATTATTTCGGCTATACTAATATCTGCATATTATTTAAATCTTACCATACATTTTTAAGTTCATCGATCATTAAGCCGTAGTATGGCTGTGCCAAAGGTGGATTATTGTCGTTTCGGTAATTTAGTTATAAATCTGGCCCGTAGTTTTAAGTATCGTAAATAATCATTATATTTTATGATTGCTTTTTGTTTCCTTGCTTATTTCCTTGATCAGTTCACAGAATTTTGTTTCCACACTATACAATTTTAAGTTGGTATGATTCTTCAAAGATAATTTATGTTAAAATTGGATAACCATCTGCATTCCTGATAAAAATTGAATATCGAGGTGAACATGGGAACTGGGGCGAGAACGACGCTGCATTCCAAATGTCCGCGATTTCTAGCGATGTTTGATAGATAGTTAGTGTTAATTTAAGTTCTCAGAAACCAAACCTGTTTTTGCATTAAATTATACTGGATTCCTTTTTTATGACCTGGCCATGAGAAGTGCACTTTGGCATTTAGCATCTTATTTTTTTTAAATGTCTTCAAATCATAACAGTTTTTAAATCATTTAGGTGTACACCAGTTGCACATATTTAAACTTCGCATTTTTGGGTTTTATGCAGCGGATATCAGAACGTTCAAATATTTTAATGTATCTTCTTTCAAGTTATGATAATTTTGGTAACACATAATGTTATATTGCAATACACGTGTAGGAAATTCATTCTAAACTAGCCTATTGCTTCTAGTTGTTTTTTTGTGCATCATGCATTTTACGTTTTTGTTGTCAAAACTATAGAACAGGTTATACAGTATAACATCTTATTATGTAGCACACAGTGAGATACTGAAAAATACACAGTGAGATATTATCCATATCTTTACTAGTGAAAATATCGATTACGTGACTTTTAGTATTTACACAATTTTTTGCTTGGGACTATACAGGGTGTATAAAAAAAAAACTGAACAGATTTGAAATTTCTCTCAATTTCGCCAAACACCTATTTGTATCCGGTTTTTTATATATATAGCTTCTTTGGGTAAGGTAGAATAATGGAAAAAAATTCTCAAATTCAAAATTTTTCCAACAAAACTAAAAATGGCTGGCGCACAAAATTTAAAAGTTTTAATCATATTTTGAGTTAATAGATGGAAACTTTGTTGGGTTTTTAATTACTGTACAAAATTTCAGACAATTTGGTTTAGTTATTCATATTATTCTAAAAAATCAGCCTTTCACATGCTTAATTAATGCCTTTACCTAATTTGCATATTGCTAACATATGCAAATTAGGCAAAGGCATTAATTAAGCATGCAAATAG
>CACRXK020008187.1:0-10924 GCA_902702795.2 Paramuricea clavata
TTTGGTTTTGTCACCGCAATTTGCCTTTGAAAATGTCGGCTGTCATTGTTTGTGTTAAAAACACCTCAGAAAATTCCTATTTTCTCACCTTCCCATCCTTGGTTTATATTGAAAACAAATAGATTCTAGTACCGTATGTCCTTTTAAATATATTTGAGGTAATTAAAACCTCCAAAGATGTACAAGCACTGTGTTTTGGCTTGCACACTTTGTTGAATTTTAACACTTAGTTACTGTTCTAAATTTCATGTTGTAAACATCTTGCCCAAAAAAGCAAAGGAGTATTTTTTATAATTTTTGATCATTTTCTAATTCATATCTCAATAGATGAAAATTGGTTATAATATAGATATGTACTAATTTAGTAAATAATTTTTTTTTGGTTTTTATATAAATATATGGAGATATTGCCCCTTTAGGTGATGAGTGACATGAAAAAAATAGTGTCACTGGTTTACAAATAAAAATTCTCATTGAAAAAACTAATGATATATATATAGGTATGCAAGTTCATTTAAACTAAATTTGGTCAATCATATATTAATAATATTTGGTTGATAAGACCAGATTTTTTCATGCAACTGTTTCTGAGATATTGCCATTTTGGTGAAAGCTCTTGAATTCAGTCACGTATTCGCCATATTGCTTGCACGTAAGGGGGGTAGAAACATGAAAAAATATAAATAAATAAATATAATTATTCGTTTATATATATATATATATATATATATATATATATATATATATATATATATATATATATATATATATATATATATATATATATATATATATATTCTCTCCTAAAAAGGGGACTGACAATGGGCTTCCCAATCCTGCCCAATCCTGTCTCTGCAGAGAAGAATGGGGCTGGCATTAAAGTTACCTGGTAAGTCCTGAAAAAAATATCTGGATCTAATGTAATTGTCCTGCTTTCATTATTGCCTTCAAATTTAAATGTTGCTAGAACTTGACTGGCATTTTCTTTTCTTGCAACAAAATGATTGTTCATAACAACCACAACTTTCTGGCTGCCATCTAGTATAAATTTTGCCAGAAAACCACTTGCTTTCCTATACAATAATAAGGAAAGTATCATTAAAGACAATCAGGAACCATTCCAAAGTGTCCAAATAAAATGCAAAGCAGTAAAGCACTACTCAAGTCCAATTGCTATCACTCACATTTTGGGAGACACATTCCTTGAATAGGACTTTGGCAAAGATGGGATAAAAACCCAACTAATTCTTGGCCAAAAATAAACCCAGTAATGCACAAGGCAAATATGTAACAAACTAGCAGTTGCTCCTTTCCATGGGTTTATATTCCAGGGTGTGCAAGGGGAAGGTAGGACTGCCAACAACCCATCAAGAAATGAAATACACCCAGACATTCCAACCTCTTGAACCTCAAAACCGGGACATTTATGGTAGGGTGTAAAAAAAATACCTGTGGTCAGGGGCGTAGGAAGCACCTGGAGTTTGGGGGGGGCACCGGCTTGTAGGGGCACATTACTATCGGAAAGGGCACCTAAAAAATTTTTCCCGGAAATGTTGTCGGGGGGAGGAGAGAAATTTCTCCTGAGGAAAATTTTCCGTCGTATCATACCGAAATTTATGTTTGTGACCTAATTTTTAAAAAAAATTTGTAAATTTCCACACAATGTGACATAACATTGGAATATACTTATTGAAATTAAAGTAAATCATCATTTGTTCGTTTGTTCATTCTAGAAAACCTTGAGCTAACCCAGGCAAGCCATAATTGACCCTTACATTTCTATGATATCCAATGACACTTACAGGTATGTGATTTCTACACAATTTCCGCGAAGGTGGCGACGCTAAACGATCATATACTATAGATCGTAATGCAAACAAATAAAGCGAGCTAAAAAATGTGAATTCACCAAAAATATGTAATTTATGGAGAAACTGTCAATTACTTTTATAAAACTTCTAAAAACAGGGACAATTTTATTTCTACTAGGACAAATGAGACTAAATCAGGACTGGATATCCAATACGATTTGCTCATTTAAGTCATTTCATTGTAATCATGTTCATTTATAAAATCAAACAGGATATCTTTTATGTTTCAGATTTGATTGACAGGCATATCAATTTCGACCAATGGGAATTTTGCATTGTGTTGGCAACATGTATTTCATTTCTTGATGTGTTGTCAGCAGTCCCTCCTTTCTCCTAAGGGACACTTCAGTCTAACTTCACAGATTTGTTCTCTTGGGGAGAATCGGGTAACATGTATTTCATTTCTTGATGTGTTGTCACTTGTCAGCAGTCCCTCCTTTCTCCTGAGGGACACCTCACAGTCTAACTTCACAGATTTGTTCACTTGGGGAGCATCGACAAATAGATTTTGTCACGCTTAACTGCATTTGTGCTGTTAAGGCCTCAACCCCCTCCCCCCTTAGCAGTCTGTGGCCTAAGCAGCATATGACACAAAATTCAAGTTGTATTCATGAACATGTGTGTCTAAAAGGAAAATCTTCTGTGTATATTTAGATTCTTGTAGTTCCAATTAAGAAGATACATTGTGAACAGGGAGTATAAAATAAAACATAATATTGACAGGATATGGTCAACTTTCATCTGTTATAAGCAAAGAATCTCACACAAAAATTTAAGGCGAATTTTTCGTCACAGAAAAGTAATTTTAACAGCACAGACTATGACCCCCTCCCCCTTGACGAAACCTATTTGTTGCTCCCTTATTGCTGATTGTTTGATGATCAATTATACTCAGAAGTCCGATAATTAATCACATATATTTCTGAACTAACCACTTCTCCACTTGTCTCTCAAACGGCCAGATTTATATAAACTGCCTGTAAATTTGCTTGTTTGTTTATACAGAATAACAAAATTCCTTTCACTTTTGGCTCTATGGGTTAATATTTTCACAATAGGCAGGGAACATATTAAAAACACGAAAATAAACTATATGTTGCCAAATTACTTTTAATATCATACAGAAATTTAATAACAAACCCATCAATTGAACTTCCATTCATCAAAGTAAGCTGACATACTGAGGAAATACAGGAACTAAATTTAGCATAGGACAAGTTGTTGGAAATCAAGATAGCTTCGTTTTGACCGCCAGTAGAAGCCATTTCCCTCAGTCAGGATGAATGACACGATCATTTAATTGAAATATGACCTTTTGCGATATTATCCACGTATTATCAATTTTACAATGATTCGTAATGTTGATAAAAAATATATTAGCAACAACTGTTGTTTGAGAAAGATAAGTGTTGTTTGGCAGTTTTGTGACTTTGATTACACATCCAGAACTTCATATAAGTAAAGATATACTGACGTTGGAAAGACCCTGGGTACGAGACTCGTACAATCCAAAAGACATGTCTTTCGGATTGTCTATGGTTGGGGCAAAGGTCTGGTCCGACTAGCGATCCGTCCGACTTTTGTACCTGCCTTGATGTTGGGCATTTAAACGCAAAAGACTTACATGTAATTGTAAGGCTGAAATCTGTGGAAGGCACCAGGGGCATGCATACTCCCCGGAAAAATCTGAAAAAGTGAGGATCAGAATTAATGCCATTCCCTGCTCTTCCTGGCACCAAATTGAAGCTTGAACAAAAACGTAAGCCATAAAGATTCGATTTTGGTACTGATGGGTTTGGTAGTTAGCAAGCTATAGTGGCCAGCAAACGAAGCACAATTGAACTAAAATATTTAACTACTTGTAGATGGTTCAGGAATCGTTTATATATCTATCTATAAGCACAGAACATGTCTTATAAAATATAAAACAACGGTAAAATAAACATTTCAGTATTCTAGCTTTCGACTAAGATTCAGTCATCATCATGTTTCCTGATGATGACTGAATCTTGGTCGAAAGCTAGATTATTGAAATGTTTATTTTCGGAGTTACCGTTGTTTTATATTTTATAAGACATGTTTTATATTTTATTAAAATACTCAGTGGTTCCCGTAATTTATGTCTTATAAAGGAAATATATTTACACCTTATCTATTTTGGGAGATGTCAAGTCCGGGGCTACTGCCCCCTCCTGCAAAATATTAGGGGGTGTCAAGTCCGATGCTCCCTTTGAATTTGTCCAGAACCTCTATGCATGCTAGTATTGTTATTACATATTCAGACGAAAAAATGCCATACTTTATTTTAAAGTACATGCATGACAACTTAAACCTTAAGCTTCCAACTGCGTTCACCCTATTTTTCAACACGATCAGCTTCGCTTACAAGAACTGCCATAAAAAATCCCTGTAAATGACGGAGACAGCCCATTTTCAGAGTCGCCCTGGTACTGGAATAGTGACTAAATGGAGTCAATCAGTTTAATTTGCGAACCAACGTGGAAACGTTTCTTATAAAAGGCTACATATGTGTGAGATGAAGTTATGCATGTTCGGACAAACAGGACAAAATCATGAACAAGTCTACTGTACTCTACTCTTTCGGTCCTGTATACTTTAGAGAAGAGTTTGGAACGATATTGCTGTTGTTGTACCCCCTTCAAAGCAAAGCATTTTCATAGCCTGACATATTGTTGGAGTAATGTTGTTATGCTAAGTCAATAAAAAAGACTACACTGCATGTATTACAAACGTTGTTTTTTTTTGCATTAAATGCATCAAATCACATTGGACTCCATATCAACAGATCAATAACTTTCACTCATACATCACAGTTACAAACTGTACCCCAATACGTTAGTGCCGTTTCATAACGCGGCATAAGATTCCGAATTAAAAGGTTGTTGTAATGGTCCTCAAGGACATAAGATTCGACCGTTGTCACCATGACTAGTAGAATAAGCTCATGCAGATTTCCACTTCACACAGGAGGGCATGGTGGTGCACCCATCACGCACGCCCAATTACCACATTCCTGACTCAACGACTTCTGCGCTTTCGATGTTTTGCCTTCTTTCTTCCTCGGTTGTTTAGGCCAATATTCGTTGAAACGGAACTCATTGTAGGAGCTGAAAAAATATAGAATGTCTTAGGGGTCATCACTTTCACAAACGTACGGAGTGTACTCTTTTTACGAACCCCTGCCCCCCTCAGCTATCGACTAATTTTTTATCTGGACAAGAAAGACAAAATATATCATTATAGCTCAAAAGAGCATCCTAAAATTAGTAAAATCGCAAAGTTTGGTTGCGAAATGTCGTAAAATGCGAAAAATATAGCCCTGTGAAATTCCGCTCAAAAGCGGTGCAATTTTTCCACGCGTGATACTATTAAAATACTCAAAATTTGCTAATTTCACAGGACTATATTTTTCGCATTTTACAACATTTCGCAACCAAACTTTGCAATTTTACTAATTTTAGGATGCTCTTTTAAGCTAGATTTCGTCCTTCTTGTCTAGATGAAAAATCGTCGTCAGCTGGAATCATCCATTGTTGTATAATGTATATACTGTACCTTACGAATGATGACGATAGATCGACAATTCAACATTTTAAAAAGCGTACATTGTTTTTCCAACCCTCAGCGTATACGGTTTGTATGCTTGTGAAAATGTCGATAGTTATGAAGACCGCTAAGATTATACAACTATAATTACATTAAAATTACATCGGGCGAGTTAAACTGCTTTGGATTGCAAACTAAGGGACTGGTCATTATTTATGGCGGGGCGTGGCAATCAACCGAGGAGAAAAAACAAAATAAACGTTAAGTGAGTAAAAGGTTGGGTAAACGAAAAACAAAACAAAACATCGCATTTCCAAAGCATGAGTCACTCACATATTGAAGACTATAAAGCAATGTCAACAGTCATATATGTCAATGCAATATGTAAATCAATCAGAGTCACTATCTTGATAGTTTTCCGATTTGTCAGGACGCAAATGGTGTCTCCAAAGAAAGTACAGGTGCAGACATCATGAAACTGTAGACTGCAGAAAAGTGCACAAGCAGTTATGAAACTCATGTGAAACAGAAGTGGCAAAGGACATGTGTGATAACTGAATGGTGTCGTTTTTGGCCAGGGGTGCATGGGTATTTATTTTTTAATTGATATTTGAGGTTGGGTAAAACCCCCCAACTTTTTAATGGTTGGAGCAGCAAAATTTTCACGAAGAAAAACATTTCACTTCGGTGCCACCCCCGCGCCATAAATAAAGACCGGTCCCTAACGCAAAAATGACGTGTTACACGAGGCAGGCTTTGCAATTGCTACAACCTGTACGCAAATTCTGACACAGACCCATGCCATGTACAAGCGCATTCGAAGAACTACGGTAAGTATGCCGTCGACTCACTTGTCCGGTATTTCTCAATTTCATTCGACTTTCACGCCAATACGAATAATTTCGTTTATTTTCCTTGCTATCTTCATTACAATCTCTCTCCCTTGTTTTCTTCCCTTAGTCATTTCACATTCATTTTGACCCTCAATTCCTCTAACACGTCTGGAGTTTCTTTCATTGCCTTATCACTCGTTTTAATTTTCTTCCCTTTAATTTATTTCCTATTTTATTTATTTCATTCCCTCTTATCCCCAATCCTCCTTATTACATTTCTATTTTCGTTTCTTTTCCTTTCCTTCCTTTTCAAGTTCACTGCCAGTCGTTCTCGATGTTTACAGTATATACCAGAGTGCAATTAATCGCGTTCTTACGTACCCGAAGGTACGCCTATATTACGATCTTGTACTTCTTCTTTTCCAGTCAAGTAGGTACACAGTACTCTCGCTATCTGCGTACTTGCTTTATGCCGGTACCATATGACTTTTCCAAGCCCAAGGTATTTAACCGTAATTGAGTCGGTATATGTATGTGTAAGTCTGGTATGTCTTGGCATGAAACATAATTGGACTGGTGGAACTAAATAATGTTGGAGACAATTGTAGTGTCTGTATATGCAACTGTATTGTGCTCCTTGCTCTAAACCCTAGTTTCAGATTACCGAATGAATACCTTTCAGAATGCTGTACGTTACGTATACTTTATTTTAAAGTACACCTCGAGTCTTTAGTTTGTACCAGAGGCAATAACCATTGGAGCACCAGTCAGGCACGAATTAAAAATCTTAAATTATCGCACCCTGTATAAACGTCCACGTAAACTTACATCTTGATACTTCTTCATCTCCAAGAGAAACGTTAGAGTCTTCCTCCCACGCCAATCTAAATATCGTTAAGAAAAACTGTTTCATTTACAGTACAAGTAATATCCTTACATCTAAGGATGAACTGGTTGGCCGAGCTTCAAGCAGGAGAAGATAACAACACAATAGAATAATAAATTAAGCATTTATCCATGTAATAGGCAAGATACCTGTTTAAACTATCACGTAACGATTGACCATCTCCATCATCAAAGCCATCCACATCTAGAGAAATGGTTTATTTTGTGTTGATATTTTATAGTTACCGCGTAATATAATAAATATTTAGCAATTATTGAACGATGTTGAGCTGAGCATGATATGAAGAATTATGAAGTTTGTGTTGTCGCTCCTTTAATGTGTTTTTAAAAAACTATTTTCGAATTTACATTTTTTAATCTCGGCTTCCCCAAGGTCGGCGAACTTGTTGCTGGAAGCCATTTGTGTTGTTATGTTTTTCATATTGCACCAGGTGACGTCAATCGTCCAATATTCTTGTTCATATTGCACCATTGATGTCACAACTCCATATTTGGTCTCCCATTGAGTTGTTATAGCAATAAAAATGTAATATATAATGTAATATATGATATAATGTAATGTAATGTGATGCAAAGGCGGCAGTTTCGTTCCCTGCGAGAGGGCCTATACTTGCATTTTTCGTTCTATTGCTGTCAAAGAGTCGGAAAATTCCGCATTGACTGCATCACATTTTATTTACGTAATTTTGCGTAATATCGAAGCAACTTACCAACTTGTATTTCATCTTGTTCTATAAGAAAACTAATCACAAAAAACATTTTAAACAGCGATCAACAATATAAGAATCACTTTGATCCAAAATCAAAGTACTGGAAGGTTTGAAAGTGTTAAACTGGAAAGTTTTAAATTTTTAAAAGATATATGACAAGATATAGAAATACTGTATACTTACCCATCAGATTTAAATTTAACAGGCGTTATATCAGCTTGACCTAAATTGTACAATGATTATACTTCTAAGACATTGTCATTATTACTATTACAAAAAAGTAAAAACTGAAATGTATAGTATATATACATGCAGTATATCCTACAGTATCAACAAAAAATAATATTCAATCAGCCTTTAACTTCCGTCATACACTTTTAGTATCATAACTTGCAAAATATGGTGGTATACTAAATGTTAAAGGTTCTTACCAACTAACAACAACCGAATGGATCTTCTTTGGTCATCTGTATGTTGAGGACATTTTTGGGTCCTAACAAAAGCAACAAAACAAGGTTATGTTTGCCAGGTTAAAGAATTTTTTATACAGAACGTCTGGATGCATGTCGATTACCGAAGCTTTCATTTTCAAGTCTAATAGTGATAAAATAACATAAGATGAAAGAAACTGTGCATGGTCAAACGCCCGCGTATTGACTGCAATATCCTTATATCCGACCCTCCTGAGTCCTCCCCAAAATCTAAGTATAGTTTGCTGTAACAATTTTAAAATAATGTAAAACTATATTTTCAAACACTTACTTCGTACACATTTTCGATGTATGCTCTGATATAACACCACATGTCTACGAAAACGAAGCAAGTGAGCAAAACATTAACAAATGTACGCGAGAACTCACAATATACAGGCAGAGCATAAAAAATTTAGGCTACACACCTTTGACAATAAACCTCGTTTTTCATCTAAAATTCAACAAAATAATTTTTAAATTAGTGATTTTACAAAAAGTAGTGTCTTAAAATCAAAATAACAATGATACATGAAATAAAGTACCTAATGAAAGTGCCTCAAATGCTTGAAGAGTAAGGCCAGCCTGTCCAAAAACGAAAGCTGTCTTAATATGGAAAGTTAAGTTCAGGAAGCTGAGACTGTATACAGTACATGAAGGTATATACCTTATAGGCAGGTAATATGTCGGAACTTGGTGTACTTGGACGTCCTGTTTCGCCTGTGGGGAAAAATATTATCAGTTCCTAGGAGCACCTTATGTTGAGAAACAAACAGTAAATGTCACAATTACCATTCTTCTTAAACGTTTTTGACCTCCTCGGGGAGTTGGCATTCTATGAAAACAAAAAGGTCTTTCACACTTTATATTTCATTTTAACCGTGTCAGTTTTATACCCTGTAGCACAGGAAATACTTGATAGGTGTGTTTCAATAAAGCTGTGGATTGAGAGAGATACTACTTACCTGAAAAATGTACAAGTTCTGTTTGTGTTGTTCAGGTAGTTGTATCTCCCTTAAGGCCGTTTTCCACTAGGCGAATTTTTTCGCGCGAACAGATAAAAAGTAGGAAGCGATCCTACTTTTTCGCCGCGAATTTTTTCGCCGACCAATCACGTTGCCGGATTTCGGTTTTCGCTTCGCGTCGCGCGAACAAATTCGCCTAGTGGAGAACGGGCTTTAATCCGCAGCTGTCTTGCCATCGTCGCTACCTACACTGCCACACTGCGACAGACCGTTCGAGTGTTTCGTTAAAAACTATCGCGCAGCAGATGAAGGTCAACCGACAATGGACCATTTGCATTATAGACTAAATTTTGATCTAGACAACAATTTCATCACAGCTTGAAAGAGCATCACAAAATTAGTAACATTCCAAAGTTTCGTTGCGAAATGTTGTAAAATGCGGATAATATAGCCTTGCGAAATTTGTAATTTCCAGTCATTTTGTATTACAAACGGGAAATTGATGCCCCAACACCCGATTGGGCTGTCAATTTCCCGTGCGTAATACAAAATGACTGAAAAACGGCAAACTTTGCATGGCTATATTATCCGCATTTTACAACATTTCGCAACTAAAACTTTGGAATATTACTAATTTTGTGATGCTTTTTCAAGCTGTGATGAAATTTTTGTCTAGATCAAATATATATATATATATATATATATATATATATATATATATATATATATATATATATATATATATATATATATATATATATATATATATATATATATATATATATATATATATATATATATATATATATATATATATATATATACACTGGATCCAGAAAAGTTTGACCTTCGAATATATATATATATATGTCGGCCATTTTGAATTTTCTTGGGTTAATTATACGCGAACGCATACATCAAATGTCGCTCGCAACGTACTGTATATTGCAATATTCCAACAGCTCAAATAAGTAGAGGATCATTGCTTGAAGTTCTTACACATATTTGTAGTAGCTATCTAATGAACATTTGAGGGTTGTTAGCTAATTAACTCTTGTCACAATTTGGAACCTGATCTTTTTGGCATGTCGTAAATATATATATATATATATATATATATATATATATATATATATATATATATATATATATATATATATATATATATATATATATATATATATATATATCTTGTATATATATATATATATATATACAAGAATAGACAGTTTGGCAACCTAGAACGGCAACGAAACGGCAACGGGGAAAACATAATTGCTTATATAGTGTTGTATTTGAGCTAAAGTTACGTTACTACACTTAATTTGCCTCTTTAAGTATTCCTGTTTCTTTCAAACGTACCCTTAAGTAAAAATAGTCCACGAAATCAAATAAAACACCTCAAATAACATCGAACGAATTAACTGTTGCCGTAGTCATGCACCGTGAAAATGTGCAAATCACGCACTAGTTTCAACAACTACGGCATTGCACAACGCTTAAGACCATGTAATTAACATTCGCCTTTGTCTTTGAGGATTAATGCTATTGTTGATGACCATATTGCCGTTGCCGTTGCCCTTGTATTTGCCAAACTCTCTA
>CACRXK020008188.1:0-21302 GCA_902702795.2 Paramuricea clavata
AATAAACGTTCAGTTTTTCAGAACTTTTGCAGCGGTCTAAACTTTCGGAGGGGGGAGGCAAAATTTTATGGATTTCGAATGCGAGCGACGTAGGCGTGAGGAAAATTTTGAATTTCTAGAGTCATTAGAACGCTATTTCACATATTTTAGGACCAGGTTTGAAGAAAAGTTACAACCACAAAAAGGCATTTTTAAGTCGCCTAATGTTGTTAGATCGAAAAATATTTATGTATAGAGTTTAAATAAACGTTCGCTTTTTCAGAACTTTTGCAGTGGTCTAAACTTTCGAGGGGGGGGGGGCAAAATTTTTATGGATTTCGGATGCGAGCGCCATAGGCATAGGCGCGAGGAAAATTTTGAATTTCTAGATTCATTAGGATGCTATTTCATGTATTTTAGGACGAGGTTTGAAGAACAGTTACAACCATAAAAAGGCATTTTTAAGTCGCCTAATGTTGTTAGATCGAAAAAATATTTATGTAAAACATTGTATTGTACACGCAAATACAACAGTAAAATAGCATGATGTCTTCGTTTTTGTAGAAGTAGTTCATGAGTGCTGCTTTGAGCGCAAATTCAAGTTCAAATGTGCTTTAAAACAATCATATATAGGCATTTTGTACTGGAGTTAGGATTCTAGGTAGGGAAGACTTCAAGTTTTATTGGCAAACAGAAGAGATGGGTATTATTATTCACACATCGTACCCCCACCCCAACTTCTGCCCGGATTTCAGCTTTCCACAAGGGCAGTCTTTCTGCCCATTGCAAAGCCCCCCGAGCCCCCATCTTGGCTACGCCGCTGATTTACTTCCGCCTTCCAAAGTTTCAGCTTTTACGACAAGACTAACAATGCACATTTTAACTGCACTGCGGGGGCTTGAGGTAATCGGATCGCATTATGTTGGTTGAACTGTTGCAACACGGAAGTTGATAGTATCATATAATTGATCTCTTGGTTTGTGTCAGTGAACTCTAATTTGTGTATGCGTACGCGTTTTTCTTATGTTTATATGCAACTTCCATTTCCAAAATGTCCACCTATTACTTTTTTCGACACAAAATGATATCTTTCAGATTTTAGCCGGACCGACTTTTTCGTCCCATTCAGGTTTCAGGACCGACTTTTTAGATATATTTCACAAAACATGGGGGGGGTGTCACCCCCCCCCCCACACACACACACACACACACACTAATGTGCGCCCCTGACCATATCCCAACTTTTGGGAAACTAAACTTGCCGTGATATTCTTTAAAATCTATTTTCTGATTTTGTATGCGATAGATTTGCCAATTTGTACGATACTATTGTCTTTTGATATGTCATGTTGTCATTGTGCTGTATGTTGTTCTGACCGCTGTATTGTATTTTCGAAACTTGTAAAGTAAAAAGTGTTATCTGAAATCTTTATTTCGAACGATATAGTTTTACATTTCATTTTACAAAATTCCTCAGTAATTTCCTGAAGAAATTAATGCTGAACGGAAACTATTTTTAATTCTAAGCCTGGTGAAAGAGTCATTCCGTTATTGTGTTTATATACCAAGCAGAAATCGAGAAAAACAACTTTGTAATAAAGCAATCAAGTCACACAAGAAGCCATTTTGAAAACGTGTGCGTACAAGAAACACTGCAACACTTTTATTTCTGAAATTTAATTTTCGGATATTTTGTTTTATTCATTAAAAATTTATACTATAAAACAATTATTCTCCTCAGGTTTAGTGATTACGGTGAATCCGGCATTCACCTCGATTTCGTCTTGGTGAATATTCACCGGTAATAACTTCGCCTTCGGCGAATAATTGTTAATTATATCATGTTAGCGGCATACAAATAATATATTCAGTCATAAAGAGCGTCGCCCCCAAATAAGTGCTGTATCGCTAATACTAAAAATCTAAAGAGCGCTGCGGCGCTTAAACAAGTAAGTACGGTGCGGTCACATTGTCTTGACCAGATACATCCTGCTCAGACAACGTCGATGCATTTCCAATGCAAATGGACCCACGCTGCCTTTTGCAATTTTGTGAAATGACATCATATTTTATATTATTTTATAACTATTTTATAAGTTCTTTGTTGTCTCTACGGTTTGTTACATAATGTGAGAAATATTTTTTGGTCGGAATTAGGACTTACAACCGTCATGATCAGGCGCCTGTGTGAAGGAGATAACCCCCCCTTCCCCCTCTCAACAGTTAAAAGTTTTATGTAAACTGCATGGATACAATTGTGATGCGTATTTATTAAATATTGGACGATTGCAAATTTTGTAAACGCTATACCCTGCAATTCATTACATCTAATTCTGCATTGTTAGATTTCAACTTCAACTCTATCGTATCCTAACATCAGGGCCGTAATGAACATTTTTGCCGGCAATTTCTTAACCCACCCCTCGACACATATTTGGGAATATTTATAATGATGGCCGCCAAATTTTGAGGTAACCTGCTCTTACGATAACCTGCTCTTACACTGATTCCCCCCCCCCCCTTTCGCCAACCGCCATGCGTAACGCAACGTATCGTAGCATTTTTGTTTGTGTCGAAGTCACTATAGTTCCACTATAGTTCGGTACGATACATTTCACGATGAAAACGGGTTTATAGCAATCATAAAGTTTGTCCACTGCAAACAATACTTTACTCTAGCTAATCAAAATAATTAGCACACAATATTTTTTCAAATGGGAAATTTGCATTCAATCAAAAGTATCTACATTTTCATCAAGCCAATCCAAATTGTACAACGACATTATCACTAATAATAAACAATGAATATGGAAATTTAAACAATTCACTAAAATCTTATGCACCTGCCTGCAGTGTTTTTTTCTTTCCCCGAGTAAACACAGCGACCTGTTTTTCCGGTTAAGAAAATTTGGTGCCAAAAAGAGCAAAGCAAGACGTTACTTTTGAGAAAGCATTATTTAATTCTCTAAAGTTGTGCAGGGAATGGTAAGTTTGTTATATAGAGAGAGAAGTGATAAAATAGACGCCTCATTGTGCATAATGTTGAATTAGCATTTGAATTCGGTCTTTTTCAAATTGTATATATGCATGTATATGCTGGGTTTTTTACGACATCGTATAAGCGTTATACAAACATTGATGCAAATCAACATCTGCAGGAACTTGTTGATACACTGTTATACATTTTGAAATGAATTTTGCAGAAATGAAAAAATGCCGACAGAATTTACTTGTGTTCACAATACTCCGTTACGGATTGTTTGCAAATTATGTTAGCACTCATGTAAACCAAAAATATTTCAAATAGAGCAAAAAAATTTAAACGAAAAGCATCGCATTTACTGTTTTCATATCTGAGATGCTTGATTTGCAAGCGGTACAAAAAAGTAACGTTCCTTTTAGAATCCGTGCTCAAATTATTAAGACAAAAGTGGGTTTTGCAAACAATTTCGTGAAACACGACCACTAATTGTGATTTCAAATCGCTCCGGATAATCAGGGATAAAGGTGCCGGTTTGCTAGTGCTGTGCACTATTAACTGTTATCCTATTATTTAATCATTCAGCCAGTCAATACGCCCAGGATTATAGATCAGAGCACGATCATATTAAAAAACGATTACGACGTTAAGCCATGTTACACGCGAGGAGCGTTTTGCTGTAACGTGCAACGCAACTTCTGGCAAAGAGTCGACGTGTTAATTTTTATGGATTCACAGTAAAAATGAAAAAGTATTTCGCATTTTACTCAGATATAAGCGACAATGAAAAATATCTGAAAAATGAAAAGAAGATTGATATTCACATAATATTATTTTCTGTAAAAAAATTTAAACATAAGTCATAACATCGCCCATGTCCGAAATTGCGTTGCAATTAAGTTGCATGCAGCAAGAAAGGTATTTAACAAGGCACAAGATCAGATGTCACATACAATGCCGAGTTTGTTTCTTTTCTCAAACTGAGCTAGATTATTAAAAGATTCGTTAATTAGGCATGGGAAACATGTAAAATGATAAAGTCCGTCGTGTTCATGATCATGCAGCAGAGATTTAAGTGCCACCTGCTCTCATTGATTATATAATTATTTTAGAGTGTATTGTTTAATATGGAAGCAACCGTACGAGCTAATATATATATAACCGTGTCAAAGTCATCAACCATATATGAGCTATTCTACAAACTGATTGGCTGAACTACTCGAAAGATGGCGGCACAAAAACGTCAATTAAGAGTTTTTGCAAAAATAGTCACTTTAAAAAGGCCGGACAAAAAACAACAGATTTAGGAAATTACATGTATCAGATAGAAATTATAGGATACGCATAACTTTTGCTAAAGAATTAATACTGACTTAAAAGAGCATCCAGGGAAAACAAATGTAAATGTTCATTCTTCAGGCGGAAAATACACATGGAAAACAAATTAAAAACGCAAGCAACAATGGCTTACTTTACTATTAAAAAACATCTATATAAAATATCTTATATTTTTGTCAGCATGCAATACTGTTCTAGCACCATTGACTTCACTTGAAACAAAACATGACAAAGGCATGTTGAGCCAGCGATTGCACCTGCCTGAACAATCAAAATATTGTACATAAGCTAGAGAATAGAGTTTTATTACCGCAGTTAATGGCCCTTTATATTATCCCATATGCGACTCGAGTTAAGGTTACAGGACACCCTTTTTGGCGTTTTGAGGAAAATCGCTACTGCGCGCTCAATATCAGTCCGATTTGAATCAACTTTTCACTAAATGTTCTCCAGTGCATGCAAAATATGGTAAAGTTGTAAAATTAACAAACAATAATATAATATAAGAATTATTCAGGAAAATCTTAAATCGCGGTACTGTTACGCTTTTGAGTTGTGCTCCTGCTGGTTTTAAGTTATATTTATGAAAATATCATTTTTATACAGTAGAATAGTTGTTCTAAAAAATTGTGTTCGGAATGTTTTGTTTATTTCGTCATTCCGCTGATATGGCGATTTCTTTGACGACTGCAATATATTTCTGAATTGTTTGAGTGAATTGCTCTTTATTATTAAAATATCCAAAATTAAAAAAAAGCCGAACACAATTTTGAAACTGATGTCTTTAGCTAGGTCGTGTGAAAATTTGAGAAAATTTGGTCAAAACCCGCAGGAGCACAACTCGTTTGAAAATCAGTAATTGCCGTAAAATTCTTCGGGAGAAAATTCAATTTGAATATTACATTTTCAATGTTTTTCTTATTGCAGCGAAATGTATTTTATTAAATAACTCTGCGAGTTTTCAACATTTTTCGTTCAAACTTGGTCAGATAGTAGAATTAGTCTAATGCTTTCATGGAAACCAATAAAAAATTTTTAGTCAAAATTAACCCTCAAAGGTGTTCTGTAACCTTAAGACTTTATTATCCCATATGCGACTCGAGTTCATTGCATTTGTCGATGTCTTAGGCTAGTCATTGGGGCTTCGATAGCGAAATCGTCGGAGCAAGCGCATCCCACCTCTGAGATGGTGTGAGTTCGATCCTCGCATCGGACTTATGGCAGTTATGTAAAAATGCCCTACTGAAAGTCGTGTGATTTTTCCGGTTACTTCGATTTTCTCCCACAGGGAATTGACAGGGTTGGTTGGGATTAGCTCTCCAACTACCCCTTCCATCCTAGCTGTGCTTCGTATAAGATATGAGTCATAATGTGGAAGCCAGAAAGTCTTTGGCTAGATCAGGTTGAGCTGCATCAGTCCTCAGCTCTCAGATGCAAGTAAGGATGATCAATATGGTGTATTTGGATAAGTGCGGATCCCGCAATCGGACTCGTACTGGTACTGGTATAGCCAAATCTAAAGACCAATTTACGCTACACAACTTTTGCCTAAAACTAGAATAGCGTCATATTAGAACATGACCGTGCAAATTTTTAGTACGATTTTGCCTGCAATTGCTTTCTGCTGACGATATGACGACATAAGGGACCGTTCATTATTTACACCCGGGGTTGGTACCGAAGAGATATGGGTTGGGTAATCAAGTTTTTGACTAGCTCAAGGGTTGGGTAAAAAAATTTGTGGCTGTCTGTCAGCTATAAAATAAAACCGAAATTACCATGCATTGGAAAATATGAAGAAAAATGTGCACAATACATTCTGTACCAAAGTAGACCATCAGTGATTGAGGAAGGACTCTATTATTGATCAGCAGGAACGTGGTTCCATTGGCACACTCTGTGAGTTTGAGTCTGAGTGAGCTTTTAAAATTTAGGCAACTTGATTTCTGTCACCATATAATCTTGTGTGTTTAATTATTAAGTACAGTAACACATGGGTTGGGTAAACATTATTTTGACCAATGTTGAGGTTGGGTAAATAAAAAAATTACAGTGTTTTTCGCTTCTCTTCGGTACCAACCCCAGGTATAAATAATGAACGGTCCCTTACAATTGTCAATGTAAAGAATTTGTAATTTCAATTTCAGTATTGATTTATCACATCTCCCCGCGAAAGAGGTATATGGACAAAACTTCTTCTTTATATGTATAATACTGGAGAATTGGGGGGGGGGGGATATATTTTCGAGAAAATTTCGACCGGATGGCATATTTCGTGTGGTGGGAGTCATCTCTTTTCCTGTTATACTGGGAGGAAATGATTACATGTACTAAAATTTCATCCCGGCATCCCTGTATATCTACATGGCCTAAAATCTCATTTTGCCAATTATTATTCTTCCTTCTCTCCCCACTTTCGCGTGAATTTTGCCAATGTTCAATCAAAAATTGGTTGATGATGTCGTCTCTTGTGAATTATTGCATGCTTCCTTAATTTAAATTGTCCACTTCTTTGAATGATACGATTTAGTACTTTATGTAAGAAACAGGTTTTGGATATTTTTTCTAGAATAACTGCTTGATGATATATATCGCATATTGGCGCTTCGGCGTCAATTTTTGTAAAGCGCAATGCAATATTTTTGTTTGCGTTTCACGTGTTTCCATCGCAGTAAGATCCAGGATCTGACTCTTGGGAAAAATGGAAGTGTGTTTGATCGTTAGATCGTGTTTGTTGAAAAACGTTTAATTTAAAACAGGAAAATAATATAAGATGGATATTAGACAGGTTTGTCAAAGCGAGAAGTCAAATTATCTTACCCAAATATTGATGATCTTACCTAAATATTAGAATGCACAGACAGTAAACTGAGTGAAAAAGTCGCCGAGGAAGAAGATTTAGAAGAAACACTTCATAAAGATATCGAAAACGAAAACAAAAGTGAAGGCATTCTTGTTAAGCCTGCTGCTTCCATCGGTGTTACGCACGCAAAGAATGATTTACCTCAGGGGCTCAGCCGAAGGCATAGAGAGGTTCTTGAGACGTTTCTCGGTTACATGACGACGGACCAGGTTTAATAAGATCCTGCGATAAATGTGCATCATCAAATCACACCTATCTATAACCAAGTAATAACTTTACATACAATACATATACTAATTTCAATGACGATATTTCTCCAATGGCTTGACACACGAAAGACATAAAACAGCACACGCATTATATGCGTACACTTACTATACAATATAGTTCACGGCATGGTCTATTTTTCAGACCCGGTTGAAGATATAAGAAATTCATTAAATAAATAATGCTTATAAGTAAGCCACAAACGAGAGATCCCAGACGTATGTAGAGGTCCCATTACCTATCCCAAAACATCCTCGTTCCCAGGGCTTCTCGGCTGCCTGCGTTGCCGTAAGCCCTGGGACAAGCCAAACCGGAACACCACAAATTCTGGTGTTTTCCGGAAGTAAACGCGCTCTGCTGCAAGCTAAAAATGCTGACTATGCACTAATTTTTACTGAGGAGTGGAGACGTGTTGGTGAGCAGAAAATATTGGATTTTTCTTTTGTTTCGATGTATTTTCCACCATCAAGGGAATATGTGCAGACCACCTAATGGAATTATACATATTGTGGTTTTATATTTCGTTATATCGTTAATATTCGTCAAAATACAACCATATTTCGGTCTTGTATTACATGTATCAATTTTCAAGTATGATGTAAACATGATCGAGTCGAAATGTGCTGGAAGTGGTAGTGCTGTGATTCGAAACATCATGGGTTCTTGTACAGATGACCTGTTTCAACACGCGCTTGTAAAGTCACTTCAAAGACTGGACAAAGCCGGACTGGAAATTAAAGAGAAGTAATTCGAAGCTTTATCGTCTATCGTATGTTGTATAAAGAAACAAGAACGAGATGTTGATGTGACATGTCTAAACGGCGGTGTGTGTCTGTTTACTGGGTTACAACAATGGCAATAACAATGAATCACGTAACATTTCAAGAAAATATAAATTATAGATAGATGTCATGCATGACCCCATGAGTTTTGGATTTGAATTGCTAGATTTAAATCTATATTATGTATACAAAATCATGCGTGCGTAAATTTGAGCAAAAAAGCACAAGGTGTTTTGTTTGGCTATATGCCCATCATGTAGTATGAATATTGAACACCGTTTTATATAGCACGTTTAAAACGTTATTTCTATGCCGGGTAATCCTGAATCCTTCACCGATTACATGCGTGGCAAATGAAGAAAAATAATTATGTAAAATAATTAACCTAGTATGTCTTTGGCCATGAATGCAACTCACTATGCTGCTTTATACATCTGACAGTCAAAACTATGTGCATGACTGTATGGTCCAATGTATGTTAATTGTTTCAGGGAATTTTTTGTTTTCAGATTAAAGTATAACAATATATCCTGCATTCCAATATATTTTCTACATGCAAGTGCGCCTTCTGTTTCAGATAGGGGCCAAATCATTTGAGGCCGAATGGGATAGCCAATGATTGGAGAGTAATGTTAGCAAATTTGACTCCCTTACATAATGTCAAGTTATCACTGGTCAATTTTTAAATTTCTTACATTTTCACATCAGGGAGTTCATTGCCCCCCCCCCTCCATTATCCAGAAGTGTGACTAAGCGTTTTCTAGTACTGTATATCTATCCAGGTGTCGAATCTAAATCTCCACCACAACAGGATGTATACCTGAGTGATGGTATAAAGGGAGGTGGGGTTAAAATTCTGATTTATCAATATATTACTACACATTTCCACATTAAAAATATGAAAAGTTTTCCAGTTCAATATATCTATAGCAGGAGGCTAAAACCAGAATTTCAGAATACAAAGCAACTTTTATGTCATTTTTGTAATGGTTTGTTTAACTAGAAGCCTGCATATACATATACAAATTTTCAGTTTTGTCAATAATAATAGTTTATTTTATAATTTCAATTCTTACAAGATTTGCAATAAGTCAACAGAATAAGTATTCTATTCTGAACTGTTGACAGGAAACAGTGTAAATTCATGATCTCATCCAATATGACACAAGAATTCGAGACCCCCACCTCGGGCATACCAGGGGCATTCACTTAATTTGGTGTGTGAAATTCAGTGAAGTCCCCTGCAGCCAGGACAAAATGGCAAGGTAAATTTCTTCGGTCCTATCATCCCCAGGTATTCAATTGGAATTTTTACTTGAAATTTCCCAAACCATTCCTTTACTGTTCTGTAAAAGCCTTTCCTAGCCGACTGCTTTATTTCAGCATTTATATAAAAGACTAAGCCTTTCCTAGCCGACTGCTTTATTTCAGCATTTATATAGCCAACTGCTTTATTTCAACATTTATATAAAAGACTAAGTGACCCTCCCCCCCAATGACCACATTTATTCCTGACTTGGACACTGAAAGTACATGTCTTCCCTGTTTGCCAAGAAATGATAAACCAGTGAATAAGAGGCGATTGTCCTTGCATTCCCCTCTGGTATGCCAAAGGTGCAGGGATTCAAATGACTGGTGCAATTGAATATGCTTATAAGCTTATTCACTGTATTTAATTAAAAGCTATTAAAATTACTCACTAATAATACAACTGAGAAAATTCAGAAATAGTAAAATACACCTATAATATTCTATATGCTATATTTAAAAATTCCAATTGGCCATTTTAATATAGGGCCATTTTAATAATATAGGCGGGTAATAGGCCAAGTGACCAATACCAAAAGCATAATAATTAATAAAACACAATATATTACACCATTAAAACTTTACTATCGTAAATATATATTATTAAACATTTTATATTTACAGTGTGCTTAAAATTTTACAATTATACTTGAGCACAATGTTTTAATAATAAACAACTTTATAACAAGAAAATGTTAAAATGAAGAAACTTTTTAATGGCTTCATAATTAACGTTTCTTCGATATTGTTGCTTACTTCTACTTTATAATTGTCCATTTTGTTATTTTCTTTCTTTCTGTTTGCAAATTATCTCCATTAATCCATAGAAAACAAGCAGTATACGTTTGTATTTCTTCGTATTTCGAACGCGCACTCCTTGAAGGCAGCCATATTGCCGAATATAAACATCCACTTGATGAATAAACTTTTCATATTTCACTCTATTTCCAACGACCAATCAAATCACTTCTGCCTGGGCTTGTCCCAGGGCTTACGGCAACGCAGGCAGCCGAGAAGCCCTGGGAACGAGGATGATCCCAAAATTAAAATACTGCGATTTCGTAGCCCAGGCCTCACCTCTCCCCACACCTCAACACATATTTGGGAAAGTTTATAACGATGGCTGCCAAATTTTGAGGTAAGCTTCTCTTACGAACAGGACCGAACACGCCACTGTCTCCCTTTTGTCGTCAAATGCAACACATACTCCACCACTACATCCACACCCTCCATCTTAAACCTCTCCGCCACAGCCATATATGCGTTATGTATAGTAACATTTTTCCACTCTAGCGCTCAGGAAACAAAGAAATACGCTACACTTTCGTATGATACACGTTTCAAGGGGAAAACGTCTTTATAGCGATCATAAAATTTGGCCACTGCAAACAATCCAGGTGATCTCGTGTTCGTATTTTAGCTAATCAGCGCTCAGAAAGGGTTGTCCGAATAGAAATCCATTTTGATGTCTTCAGTCAATTATATCTTTCGTTATTCTTTATGAAACTACCCACCGGGCACACGACGTTGTTTCAACGTTGAAATTTGGTAGAAAAAAGGTTGCGACGTCGACAACCTAATATCTACGTTGCTCTGACGTTGTTTTACAAACATTGGTTCAACAGCAGCCAACAGACGTTGAATTAACGTTCATTCATGGTTAAATGTACGACTTCGATTTGTGAACCAATCTCAACGTTGTTTTAACGTGGATTCAATGTTGAATTATGGTTGACGAGATTGGCAACCTAATTTCAACGTTGTTTCAACGTCGAAACAGTAACGTCGATCCAATTTGCATAGTCAACCCTTTTTCAACGTCTATCCAACGTCTGGAAGGTCATTTCCAACGTTGATACAACGTTGGATAAACGTCATTTTGCCCGCTGGGTAGTTCAAATTTTGTAATTATGTTTGGTTATGAGAACTATAGCTCTGACAAAAATATGGAATCAAAATGAAGTATATCACAGGAGATATTCAGTTGTTTTAATCACAAAATGGATTTCTATTTGACAACTAGTGCCAGTACTTTTCCGCGTATCAAGATCATCTGGATACTTCATGCACTCTAATCAAAATAAAGAGCACATGTTACTATCACTATATTTTCCCACGACCAGGTATACACAAATGGGAAATTTGCATTCAGTCGATCAAAAGTATCTACATTTTCATCAAGCCAGTCCAAATATACAGCTACATAGCCTAATTTATCACTAATAATAAACAATGAATATGGAAATTTAAACAATTCACTAAAATCTTATGCACCTGCCTGCAGTGTTTTTCTTTCCCCGAGTGTAAACACTGCTACCTGTTTTCCGGTGAAGCAAATTGTGTTGCGGAAAAGAGCAAAGCAAGACGTTACTTTTGAGAAAGCATTATTTAATTATCTAAAGTTGTGCAGGGAATGGTAAGTTTATTATATAAAGAGAAAAGTGATAAAATAAACATCTCATTGAGCATAATGTTGAATTAGCACTTGAATTCGGTCTTTTTCAAAGTGCATGTGTATATATACATATTAACTTAAATTAAGGGCACTGTTTTTTACGCCATCTTATATAATAAAAATCAACATTTATACAGGAACGTGTTGACACAGTGTTATAGATTGTGAAATGCATTTTTCAGACGTATGAAGGTCCATATATATATATATATATATATATATATATATATATATATATATATATATATATATATATATATATATATATATATATATATATTATATAGCTATATCATAGACCTTCAAGATACTACACGATACTAATACATATACTCTAGATATACTGCAACGCAGGGCCTCAGGTTCGATTCTTATCAGAGAGCCGTAGTTGCATTTTTCGCAACTACTTTAAAATTAAGTCTAATAAATGAACAAAAATTCAACTCGAAATTTCAATCTGCAAATCCGTTCAACATTAGTTAGGCCTATATCGAGTGAGATGACCAAAATCTTGATATGTTAGAGTTATAAACCGAGTAGGAGGTTTATAACTGATATATTGCCCCCGAGGACGCGTAGCGTCCGAGGGCAATATATCAGTTATAAACCGACTTTCGAGGTTCATAACTAACTTATATCACATTTGTGGAGGTTTTCTCACATATTTTGTCATTTTCAAAAATTTTAATGAAAAATTCTCGCGTTTTGTCTACAAGTTTAATCTAATCATTTATTCAAGGTATATAAGCCAGTTATAAACCTCGGACGATCAAAGAAAACCGACACAAGTCTGATATAATTACAAATATATATATATATATTTATCGTACGTATACCGCATCCAGCCGCATGGCATGTATATATATATATCAATAATTCTATCAGTATTTCTTCAAGCCTACAATTTTGGACATAATGGCTGAGTCTACCCACAGGCGGCCCAATCTCGCAATGGTCAGTATAGACTTATAGTATAAATGTATATTATAGTAATGTATATTATAGTAAAAATATGTCATAAAATATAAATTTTAAAATGAAATTGACTTGCCTATTTGATAGTGTGTGTTCTCCTTTTATTCCTCCTTTGTTGGACTAATATTTTCCGGTAGTCGATGTAGTCGATAAAGGAGACCTGGTTGCGCAGGCGTTCGCCGTAGTAATTTTCGGCCCGGGCAAGTTCAATATAAAATGGGTTTTGATTTCCATTGTTAAAATATGTTCCAAAACATGTACATCTCGCCGAAGTATGTCCGTATTTTCGAAGAACGGCAATTGTTCTACATGCTGGCGAATTTTTTTGGAGAATATAGCGATTTGAGTGTGAGACTTTTCGATTGGAAGTGCCGTGCCGTCGTATCGACGATCGGAAATATTAGCCTTTATCATGTTTCATGTATACTAGTAACATCGACTACAAAGTCTCGGAAAATATTCGTCCAACAAAGGAAAAATAAAAAGAGTAGACACACTATCAAATAGGCAGGTCAATTTCATTTTAAAATATTTTATGACAAATTTTTACAGTTTACTATAGTATACATCACTATAAACATACATTTTACTATAAGTCTATACTGACCCTTGCGAGATTGAGCCGCCTGTGGTCTACCTTACGCTATATACGAAATTCGCATACCCTTATGATAAGTTACTTGTTAAATCATGTCATGGTTAATTAACAACAGTTGCAAGGGAAGCATAACTGAATAATGACGAAGTTTATTTTGTCAATGTGCATTAACTTTGTAATACAGGCTGGAGAGGTCTCAAGGGTTATGCCTAAGATTGTAGCTTTACAGAGGGCGTTCATTTTTTAGACTACGTTCACGCAAAGCCGGAGCGAAATAATGGCAGCAGAATTTACGTCTGTTCATATTACTCCGTTACATATTATATACAAATTATGTCAGTTAGCACTCATGTAAACAAAAATATTTCAAATAGAGCAACTAAATTTAAGCGAAAAGCATTCAAAGTTACTGATTTGAAACCTGAGACGCTTGGTTTGCACGCGATACAAAAAAGTAACGGCGTTTGAGTTCACATGAAGCCGCCAAGCGCTCAGTTTTCATCTCGCTCCTGTTAGAAACCGTGCTCAATTTGTTACAGCAAACGTGGACTTTTCCGCGCCGTTTTCAAATATGGGATTAAGGTGCCATGCTGCAATTCACTATAGTCCAGCGGATATGCACAGATATTTGAGAAAATCATGCACTTTGTGAAAAGCACCAAATTCACAGGAAGTGTGGACTTTAACATGATAATGAATTGTGCAGGTTCACATTAGGGCCTTTTTTAAGGATTTCACGTGGGGGGGGGGCATTCTTTGAAAAGGGACTTTTCTGTGAGATAATATATTAGAGGGGGATAGCAATGGCTGAAGGCTACGTGTGTGGCCAATGTACCACGCACGAATGGGGGGGTGGTCTGGGGGGGGTACTCCCCCCGAAAATTTTTGAAATTTAAATCACGGAAATATCATTTCCTGCATTCTGAGCATCCAAATTTGCTCCAAAATTTATGCTAACTATACTTGTATTTGAAATAAATAGAGGAAAAAATGCACAAAAAGTAAAAAAAGTTGACCATCATTTATCGTTACTTATTAGAGGAAGATGGCAATGGTCAGGAGTGTGGGGGTGTACTCCCCCAGAAAATTTTTGAAATTTGAAGCACGGAAATGCTATTTCCTGCATTCTGAGCATCCAAATTTGCTCTAAAATTTATGCTAACTATACTTGTATTTGAAATAAAAGATGGAAAAATGCACAAAAAGTAAAAAAGAATATTAACTGTAACTTATCATCACTTATTAGAGGGATAATCCCCAGAAAATTTTTGAAATTTGAAACCCGAAAATGCTATTTCCTGCATTCTGAGCATCCAAAAAATAAAAAAATTAATAACACTAATTTATCATTACTTAGTGGTAGAAAAAAGTAACAATTAAATCGATTTTGTTAAACAACGACAAAGGATAAAGCCTAAAACTTACTTTCCGTTTATGTATTTGTTAATCTTCGCTGGTTTGTTTCTATAATTTTAGGGAAAAGGGACTTCGTGGGGGGGGGGAGGGCACGAGGGGGGACTGTGGGGCATTTGATTTCGTGGGGGGGGCACAAGCGGAGACTGTGGGGCATTTGACCCCCCACCCCCACTTTGTATGTTAAGAAAGGCCCTGGTTCACATATAGCGAAAATGACATGCGTCAGTAGAAAGCTTACAAAAAAATGTATTTAAGACATTTAGGCACTTTCTTTGATTTTCCAACTCCTCTGGAGTTATGAGCGGTTGGAAATATGTTTAGGACTAGTGTCCAGGACTTTGCCGGGATTTTTGCCTATTTATCAAGTTTTTAAATAGCAATAACTGGAAAACTGCTTGGAAAATCAATCAGCCGTTTAAAAGTCTTATATGTAGTTTCAAGTTTGCAAGCTTTCTAATCATGCAAGTCATTTTTGCTATATGTGAACCTGCAATTTCACAATTTTAAACAGTAATAGAGTTTAATAAGAGAATATAAGAAATCCAAAATTTTAAGCCGTCAGCATCAATTTTGGTGATGCCTCCATATCTACGATTCATTATTATGTTGAAGTCTACACTTCCTGTGAATTGGGTGCTTTCTTCACATAGTGCATGATTTTTTACTTTTCCGCTGGGCTACTACTAATGTATGATAATTCATTCAGTCAATATAAACGCCCAGGATTATACAGGGTGTATTCATTGAAAAAAACTGAACAGATTTGAAATTGCTCTCAATTACGATTCGCAAAACAGCTATTATATATATATATATATATATATATATATATATATATATATATATATATATATATATATATATATATATATATATATATATATATATATAATATACAAAACAGCTATTATATATATATATATATATATATATATATAACTACAGACGGTACCGTTTCGGCCTTTTGGGCCTCATCAGTGTAGTGCTGATGAGCAGGATGAAAGTAACCACTATAAATAGTTACCCTTGATGTCTCACGAATGTGGGACATCAAACCATTGCCAGAGTGCTCAAACTGCAAGCAGTGAGCATGCGCACAATGCGTAAGCAGCAATGGCTCATCCTGTAGAGTGCTCAATATGACACAAAGGCCATAGAGCAATATCTAACTACAGACGGTACCGTTTCGGCCTTTTGGGCCTCATCAGTGTAGTGCTGATGAGCAGGATGAAAGTAACCACTATAAATAGTTACCCTTGATGTCTCACGAATGTGGGACATCAAACCATTGCCAGAGTGCTCAAAGAGCTTCTACAAAAAACAGCATTGTTAGGGACGGCAAGAATACTGAGAAGAAGCTTGGAAAGCTAAAATCTTTGGGACCTGAGGCTACTGGTTATAGCCAGCTTCCAAGGAAAAACATAGCCAGCATAAGAACAAAACTGTGAAAAACATGTAATAATAATATTAATAATAATAATAAAAATAATAATAATAATAATAATAATAATAATAATAATAATAATAATAATAATAATAATAATAATAATAATAATAATAATAATAACAATAACAATAATAATAATAATAATAATAATAATAATAATAATAATAATAATAATAATAATAATAATAATAATAATAATGGAAACTTTATTGAAATTATATACGTATATATATACAATTATAAATCTCACTAATTTAGGTAATTTATAATTGGCTACTTGAACCTACTTAATTAATATTTATATATTAATAATGAGTATCCTTAAATGTTCAGTAATTCCGGATTTGACCAGTCCTTATCTCTGCAACAAAATATATAATATGTTGTCCTAATCGCGATAGACATAATTTTCCTGATAGCAAAATGTTGGTGTCTTTTATCAAGACCTAGATCATTTAACATATCTAAAAGGGAATGGCATTCTTTTGGGAAGGCGCCTAAAGAACTAATTGGCGGATTGACAAATTTTACGGACTTAAATTGTTTCTTTTGCTGTGTAATGAGATCTTCGTATCTTCTTCTTTTCCGATCAACATTTGTTTGTAGATTAGACTCATAACCAACAGAAAGTTCAAGGATATACAGGGTGTATCATAAAAAACGGAGTCCTCGCTTCAAATATAAATTTCGAAACGGATATTAGAGTAAAACGTTCAGGTTTACATTTGTTTTAAAGCATAGACATTCAGCTTTCCAACGATGGGTTGTTTCGTAAATTTAATCTAGTAGTTTCTTGAATAATAGTATTTTAAGTGATTGCGATTGGAAAGTCAAAAATTTGAGATGCAATAACAAATCGGTACTTGATGAAAATAACTTATTTTGTCAACAAAACGTGCAAATTGAGGCATTTTGGCAATAGCTTGTAAAAACTAAGTAATAAAGGCTTCCAATACACTATTTTAAATTCACTTGCTGACTTCAAATGCGTTTATATTCCCAGCTGAAGCGTGTTTTGGCTTGCCGTCAACGTGCTAATTTATGTTTACATTGCGCCCGATTCGATGGCGTTAGTTCGGACGATGCATGGACATAAGATTGTTTTGATGATTTCTGGAAATAATTTAGGATTTTGAAATAAATAAAACAACCTAATCTCTTTTAGAATGTTTTTAACAAGTTTTTACTAGTTTTTCTGATGTGGCAACAAGAACATTAAAGTTTGAACAAGAAAATTCAAACATTGTAACCGACTATGGAATATCGTAGTAAATTTGTATAATTAAGCGGCATCTAAAAATTATAGGTTTTACTAAATTTTCTCCCGTGCAGTTATTACTAGCACTAAAGACACGGATGACTATTTGTTCGAAAGATAAATGAGCAGGCCTTAAAATAAGCCTAAAACCGTTTTATTAAATATAGCAGGCCGATAGTTATTAAGTACAAAAGATGGACTCCGTTTTTTTATGATACACCCTGAAGAGACAATCCAAGTTGATAGATAGAAGTAGGTCTGGGCGGAATATGTCACCAATTACAATTGATGGGCTTTTATAACCAGGAATATCGACGAAAAGATTGGAGTTGTTTACAGGTTGTAGCGTTTGTGCTATGAAGTTCAGAACAGAATCATGTATAATAATAATAATAATAATAATAATAATAATAATAATAATAATAATGAAAACTTTATTAAATGGATATTTAGCTTATATATACAATTGCAAATCTCACTTATTTAAGGTAATTTACAACTGGCTACTTAAATCACTGATTATATATACAAAAATTATACTATTAAGATAACAAAATGACAGTACAGCGTTTAAACACTTAACAGTTCCGGATTCATCCATTCCTTGTTTCGACAACAAAATATATAATACGTTGTTCGGATTGCAATCGTCGTCATTCTTCTAATACAGTAATTCTGATGTTGCTTTTGAAAACCAAAATCATTAAGCATTTCTATGAAAGTAGAACATTCTTTACTGAAAACTCCAAGAGAACTAATCGAAAGATTTACAAATTTTACTGAGTTGAAATGTTCATTTTGTTCCCTAATTAATTCTTTATATTTTGATTTTTTACGCTCAACGTTTTTTGAAGATTTGATTCGAAGCCAACTGTAAGTTCAACAATATAGAGTGTTCCGGTTGAGGTTGAAAGAAGCAAATCTGGACGGTAGGTGTCACCAGTGATGATTGATGGACTTTTGTACCCTGGGAGATCCACGTAAAGATGTGAGCCGCTTACGGTCTGCAGGCTTGTTGCGAGAAAGTTTAGAACGGAGTCATGTCTCCACGTGAATCGTTCTAGATACGATTGGCAACCAACTACTACGTGCAGAAGTGTTTCAGGAGCTAGACATCGCGAACAGTCTGAAGAAGAACAGTCTGAACAGTCTTTATAATAATAATAATAATAATAATAATAATAATAATAATAATAATAATAATAATAATAATATAATAATTGGCTTACAATTGGCTATTTGAATCACAACTATGAACTAATAAAAATGACAAAACTGAATACATGAAAATATATAAATATACAAGACATTCAAATATTTCAAATACTTATCAAGTCCGGACTTTCCCATTTCTTATTTCGACAGCAGAAAATGTAACAAGTACTTCGAATGGCAATAGTCATCATTTTCCTAACACAGTACGTTCGGTAGTTTTTGTCGAGCATTCTGAACTTGAAGACAATCCCCATCTGCTAAAGTTCTTACGTGTCGGAAGAGAGTTATTGATATAGCGTATAATAAAGTTATAAATGTTTTTCGGAAGTTTTGATTGAGCAGTGGGCCACACTTTGTTAAGATGCGACAAGGAGAACTTTGTTACATTAGAGAAAAAGGATCCCTGACAAGTTATTTGGTTTTTGAGTTTTTCTTCATGTTCAGAGCGAAAATCTTTAAGCACTTCTTTGGTTGAGTTATAAAAGTCGTATTGGACATTAGTATGAGTATTAGTAGATTTCCACAGTTAACGTTCGTTAATTGATTGATTAGGAGAAAGTTTTAAAGCTTTTCGAAGAACTGTTTGGCATTGGATAAATTTTACCGATGGAGGATAAATACTTTTACCGAACTTGTTATGGGTTAGAAAAACAGTGCTTAGTGTTTCTGAGATTGGAATTTCAAGCCATTTGCGGATGTATTGGTTGACTGCGGGATCAATATTTTCAATAACCCATGTTTTAGAAAATGTTGCGATGGTGAAATGCCAGGAAAATTTGGATAAGACATAACGACTGTACACGAGAAGCTTATTTCTTGGGTGGAGTGGCTTCGAGTCAATATCAGTCATTAGCTCGTTAACGAGAGTGGTAACCACTTATGGTTTTTATTCGACATGTTAAAATCAAAATAACGTCCTAAATATTGAAATGCTTCTCCAATCTTTATTGTTGGTATCAAATTATTGTTGATGAGGAGCTTGGGCAAATATTGGAATGATTTTTTGATGACTTTGTTGATGCCAAAGGTACTACATTTATCGACTCTGATAATCATATTGGACTATTGGCACCAGATGGAAAAACGATTTAAGAGATGCTGGTTTTCAGATTCTTGGCCAGTGATTACAGCTGCGTCATCAGCGAACTGGAACCAGTGTATAGGATTTAACAGCTTGAATGAGAAGCGGCGCCAAACTGACGGTATTTTTCAGCTTTGATATGTTGGATGAAAGTATTGAAGCACATATTGAAAAGAAGAGGACTGAGGCAATCTCCTTGCAATACGTCCCGCCAAGAGATATAAAAGGGGTGCGGAATTCGGAGGTAATTATTGAGGTTTGAAAATCAGTGTATAAACTTTTTATAACGAATTTTATGTGTTCTGGGGCTTCGGTGGCCAAGTGGTTAGCGCACTTGCCTTTCACCTCTAAGGTCGCAGGTTCGAATCTCAGTGAGAACTTCTCAATGTGACTCGAACCCAGTCCTCATGTGAAAAGAGTAAAAGTCAACGCTCTGCCGAAAGTCGTGGGTTTTCTCCGGGCACTCCGTGTTTCCTCCCACAGGGAAAGTTGACAGGGTGGGTTAGACACATAGGATAGGTCTGGAGGCAGATCATTAATGAGGTATGGACTAAAAGCGGCAGCTGCTCAAGCGCCATTTGTAAGCTCAAAGTCTACATCGGTCTGCTTCACGTCAGTCCGGTTCTATCTATCTATTCATAATGTAACCAGTCACTGAAAAGCCCTGATATAGGGAGTGTGCTGTGAAATATCTGTAATCTGTAATCTGTAATCTGTGGTAGCCGAGTACTGATTGGATGAGATTATGATGGACTTCGCCGAAGGCATTCTTCAGATCAAGTAGGGTGATGACAACAGAGCGTTGTCTGATGCGGGCTTTGTTAATGATGTCAGCCATTTGCGCAGTGTGTTCTAGAGTGCCAGATAGGTTAGGAGTGAGGCCTTTTTGTATGCCGTGTTCGATAAAGTTATTGGATACGAGGAAGGAATATATTGCGTTTCGAAGGCAAGATGTAAATACTTTTAATGGTATGGACTCAAGTGTTATGGGACGGAAATTTGACGGATCATCAGTGTTGCCTTTCTTATGTATTAATATAGTACAGGCTTTTTCCATTCATTCGGGATCGGACAGTTCCAGATAGCCAAATTTCTTGAATTAGTTCACTGAGGTAAGTTCTCAGATAAGGACATCGCTTACAGTCAATTTCAGCTGACTTTTCATCGTAAGATTCCGAACTTCGTTCCGAACTTCGCAAATTCGTTGCCAAGCTCAAAGTTCATAATGATATTCACAAACAGATTTGTAAACTGAGCATTTGATTGGCTAGTTTGATTTAATAGCCAATCAGAGGCTTTGTTTACAAACCTGTTGTGAATGTCGTTATGAACTTTTGAAC
>CACRXK020008189.1:0-21300 GCA_902702795.2 Paramuricea clavata
AGTTGCCATTGAATAACAAGAGTTTATAAAATTTTGAGTAAAATCTATTTGCAATTAGATTTTTTTAATGTTTCTTAATGTCAAAAACTGAATTTATTATAAATTTGGTACAACATTTGCAATAATTTTGTATGTAATTTACTGAAACACTCTATTTGAGTCATTTTATAAATAAATATATTGTCAAACTTAAATTATTTTGATCTTTTTATTCTAAATTTGTGTGCATAGCTCTACTGTACGATACATATATATAAGTATAAATCAATATTGATCTTTATTACCCTTTTGATTACTATATAAACTGCAGAAATATTATAATTTAATTATTTAAATCATCTTACTTAAACCTTTTAATAACAACACAAGTTTAGTCACTGTCAAGAAATCATTTCGACAAGTAAAGCACAAGGCATTCAAACTACACGTACCCGCGATGATCCCAAAACGTTGTTTCGAAAAACAACGAACAACATTTATACAACAAAACGTCGTTTCCATCCCAAACCAAAGGTATATTCCGTGATACAGACGGTTTCTCTTTCATAAATTGTTGTTGTGTATACAGCGACAGCTACCCGAAGAATGAACGGGGCGTGGCGAGAAATCGATAATATATAAAAAGCCGTGACTGGCCGCATTGCATGCCGGTATAGTCCTCACTCCTCCTCTGGATATGACAATTGCCGTATGGGCTACTTTTACGCAAACGCAAATTGCAACTGCGAGATAAGAGTTCTAAAATTACAATTTTGCAATAATCATGCGGCAGGCGGAAATACGATTCTCTTTAAATTACCGAACAACTGTCTTTACAACAAAGTTGCCCGAGAACGATAGAACATTCGTTGTCAAGAAGCTGGTAGACTCCAGCCATGACTGAGGGGAGACCGAATCGTTAGTCAAAGAAGCGAGGCTTCTTTCAAAACTACATCATGTGAACGTATAGTTCAATTCAAGGGAATTTGTGTCGACCAGGGGCCGGTTGTATGAAACTCTTAATCACTTTTTTAATCACTATTTTGTAGTTAAATAGTGATTAACTCTCAAATACGCGCTTCCTATTGGATAACGTTTCCACTAACTATAGTTAACTTTAATCACTTTTTTATACAACCGGCCCCAGTATGCTTTAATCCTTGAACATGTTCAATTTGACTTTGCTCCAATTGGATTTGCTACATAACATGCACTGAACCGAAGATAAGAACCTGCAAAATACAAGGTCGGTTTCATGACCTGGTTTATATTTCGGCGCCAAACGAAAGAGAGTTAATTTTCTGTGTTGCCAAAGTGGCATAAAGTACACGACCTGATAACAGAAAATTAAGCATGAAAGTGGCAATCGTAATTCGCGTTTGCGTAAAAGTAGGCCGTACGGCAATTGTCATATCTTAACGGGAATTTTAGGTATATTTAAACCGATAACTGCATTGAAAAGCCCTTGAAAAACAGCACGTTGCTTTGGCATAAAATTACATTACTACATGCCCAGATAACAGAGAAAATTAAGCATGAATGTTGCAGTTGTCAATTTGCGTTTGCGTAAAAGTAGGCCGTACGGCAATTGTCATATCTTAACAGAAATTCGAGGTATATTTAAACGGATAACTGTACTGAAAAGCCCTAGCAAAATAGCACCTTACATTGGTATAAAATTACATTACTACATGCCCAGATAACAGAAGAAATTAAGCATGAAAGTTGCCGAGTTGTAATTTGCGTTCGCGTAAAAGTAGGCCGTACGGCAATTGTCATATCTGAACGGGAATTTTAGGTATATTTAAACCAATAACTGCATTGAAAAGCCCTAGCAAAATAGCACCTTACATCGGCATAAAATTACATTACTACATGCCCAGATAACAGAAGAAATTAAACATGAATGTTGCAGTTGTCAATTTGCGTTTGCGTAAAAGTAGGCCGTATGGCAATTGTCATATCTTAACGGCAATTTTAGGTATATTTAAACCGATTACTGCATTAAAAAGCCCTAGCAAAATAGCACCTTACATTGCCATGAAATTACTTTACAACATGCCCAGATAACAGAAGAAATTAAGCATGAAAGTTGCAGTTGTAATTTGCGTTCGCGTAAAAGTAGGCCGTACGGCAATTGTCATATCTTAACGGAAATTTGAGGTATATTTAAACCGATAACTGCACTGAAAAGCCCTTGAAAAATAGCACATTACATTAGCATAAAATTACATTACTACATGCCTAGATAACAGAGAAAATTAAGCATGAAAGTTGCAGTTGTAATTTGCGTTCGCGTAAAAGTAGGCCGTACGGCAATTGTCATATCTTAACGGGAATTTTAGGTATATTTAAACCAATAACTGCATTGAAAAGCCCTAGCAAAATAGCACCTTACATTGGCATAAAATTACATTACTACATGCCCAGATAACAGAAGAAATTAAACATGAATGTTGCAGTTGTCAATTTGCGTTTGCGTAAAAGTAGGCCGTATGGCAATTGTCATATCTTAACGGCAATTTTAGGTATATTTAAACCGATAACTGCATTAAAAAGCCCTAGCAAAATAGCACCTTACATTGCCATGAAAATACATTACTACATGCCCAGATAACAGAAGAAATTAAGCATGAAAGTTGCAGTTGTAATTTGCGTTCGCGTAAAAGTAGGCCGTACGGCAATTGTCATATCTTAACGGAAATTTGAGGTATATTTAAACCGATAACTGCACTGAAAAGCCCTTGAAAAATAGCACATTGCAGTGGCATAAAATTACATTACTACATGCCCAGATAACAGAGAAAATTAAGGATGAACGTTGCAATTGTAATTTGCGTTTACGTATAGAAAGTAGGCCGTACGGCAATTGTCATATCTTCGAATTGTAGGTATATTTAAACCGATAACTGCATTGACATCCAAGCCTTTAAAAAGCAGCACATTACGTTGGCATAAAATTGGAGTACTACATACCAGATAACTGACACTGAATTAAAACTTTATTAACACTAAATTGTAATTTTAGAACTCTTCTCTCGCAGTAAGTATTTAAGCGAAGAGACATATTATTGTTTTTTATTTGTTCAAATTCTAGGACAATATTCAATATTCTTTATACACATCGATATGCCCTCTTTGGATAAAACGCGGATATGGCTTAAAAAAGGCTGAAAAACGTTTTTTGGACGATATCCGCGTTTTATCCTTTTGGATAAAACGTGGATATGACTTAAAAAAGGCTGGAAAAACGTTTCTTGAACCATATCCGCGTTTTATCCTTTTGGATACCCTTTTGGATAAAACGCGGATATGACTTAAAAAAGGCTGAAAAACGTTTTTTGGACCATATCCGCGTTTTATCCTTTTGGATAAAACGCGGATATGACTTAAAAAAGGCTGAAAAAACGTTTTTTGGACCATATCCGCGTTTTATCCTTTTGGATAAAACGCGGATATGACTTAAAAAAGGCTGGAAAACGTTTTTTGGACCATATCCGCGTTTTATCCTTTTGGATAAAACGCGAATATGACTTAAAAAAGGCTGAAAAACGTTTTTTGGACCATATCCGCGTTTTATCCTTTTGGATAAAACGCGGATATGGCTTAAAAAAGGGTTGAAAAACGTTTTTTGGACCATATCCGCGTTTTATCCTTTTGGATAAAACGCGGATATGACTTAAAAAAGGCTGGAAAACGTTTTTTGGACCATATCCGCGTTTTTGGATAAAACGCGGATATGACTTAAAAAAGGCTGAAAAACGTTTTTTGGAAGCCATCCGTCCGTCCGTCCGTCCGCCACTCATCCGTCCGTCCGTCCGTCCGCCATCCATCCGTCCGTCCGTATCCGCGTTTTATCCTAACCCAACAAAATATTCCATGCACATGCTTCAATCCCACTGGCTCTGACTTGCCCCTAGTTGCGTTGCATGCTTACCAGTTGATCTCGTATTCGTATTTTAGCCAATTAGCGCTCAGAAAGGGTTGTCCGAACAGAAATCCATTTTGATGTATTCAGTCAATTATTCTTTCGTTATTCTTTATGAAACCACGGTTAAGTTCTATTAACCGTGATGAAACTAGTTGAAATTTTGTAATTATGTTTGGTTATGAGAACTATAGCTCAACCTCGACTATAGCTCTGACTAAAATATGGAATCGCAATAAAGTATATCACAGGAGATATTCAGTTCTTTTAATCATAAAATGGATTTCTATTTGACAACTAGTGCCAGTACTTTTCCGCGTATCAAGATCACCTGGTAAACAATGCACATGCATAACATTATATTATATGCGCAGTATAGTGTTCGATTAACCCATGAAATAGCATGCAACAAAGCATCGTTCTTTTAAAATGCCATGCTATAGTATGTAGTATACATTTGTTGGCAGTGGCCGAACTGTTGATGCCTTGTCTCCTCCAAGATCCGCCATGTAAAGTGCAGTGAAATGTATCTCAATACTAATCGTAATCATAGCCAACAGAAGCCTCTGCGGAGGAGAGAGCCATGCATGTCTCCGTGTCAATTACCTTATAGTCAAATCATATTCAAACAAAAAGTCAACAGACGAAACGTACCCTGTTTAAATTATACACAGAAATATCGCTTTCCAAGCCTTATAAATTGTTTGTAATAAGCAAATTCAGTATGTATAGTTAAAACCAGCCAGAAATCAACATACCATACAATACACCAAAACAACTGCATCGTTGCCGCCTTACTGGCATATATAAACCATTGAATTCAATGATATAAACTGACTAATGAGATTCCCCGGCCGTATTTATAGCATCATTCATGCAAAGCATTCTGGTCGGTTAACAGCAATGCATTCTGGTCGGTTAACAGTAGTGCATTCTAATGGGACAAACGGAAGTAAAATCTTACTTTCAGAGCCCAATACGAATTAGAACTGCTGACTTGCTCGCTCGCTTCAGGCTCGCTCGCTGCGTCAGCAATTACATAGGTGATTATTGAAAATTCTCCACGCTGATTGGTTGCCGTTGTGGTGATTATAACGCGATAATCACCTAAGCGATTTTCGAAATGGCTGCCGAAGCCGTTTTGTCAATTAAATGACGAAGAAATGTGTATTTTTTATTTTTTTTCAACTAATCACCTATGAAATTATACTAAAACAATTATTCACCTCAGGCTCGGTGATGCTCGTCTGCGCATTCACAGGCACAGTAATGCTCGTAGCAAACAACACAGGCAGACAAACACAAACTTTCGTTTCGTTACCATGCATAACTAAAAAAAATTGATAACACGCATAAGCAAACCAATAGAGCGTTTGCACTCATTCCCCAGGGACCAACTCAACAAAAGCCATGGGGCCATGTTGGTGTTCCAGACAAAAGAGTCTAATCAAAATTCTTTTGAATTGGAACACCAACATATGGCGGTGTGACGTCATGTGCAAACGCTCTATAGACGTTTCCCAAGATGACAAGCATCACAATTACGTTCCAGGCCTTTTTCGCTCGGTTTACCGTTTACGCAAATTAAGCGGGCGAAAGAAACATTCAATAACTATACTGTGTCCTTTAACAACCGCACAAAGACACAAAGTGCATGTAAAATAAAACTCAAAACAATCTTGAAATATATGCTAGAGTGTAATATTCAGACCAACCTTGAACCTTCAAAATGCGCTGCACACAGGTTATTCCTTTAACAAAGGCACTTAGAGTCTATATTGATGAATTTCTATCACGGGAAAAGTATATTGATAAAATTACCAAAAAAGTCTCATCCGGAATTGGGGCAATCCTGCAGAAAGTTAAAATCTTGTGTTGACCGTAATAGATTAATTTGTGCTTATAATGTACTTGTTTTGCCAGTCACCTTGATTACTGTTGCGAAGTTTGGGACACCATTGGTACCACACTTTCTGATCGTCTCCAGAAATTACAAAAAAGGGCTGCTAGAGCTATCGTGGGTCAGGCGGTGTGCGCACTGCGACCGCAAAGCATTATGGGTCCTAATTTTAGGCGGAATTCAATTTCGATGGCAAAATTATCTTAAGATATGGTAAGTTTATGCTTTTGTTATACACTTATTTACGTATTTTATTTAAATTTTTATCCCTGTACATCAAGTTATGATTATATTCTATTGATTATCATAGAGTTTTACGGATTTCTATGCTTTGCGGGTTTTAAATTGCGATAAATAAACCGGGCAAAAATTACCACGATAATATATTGTAAAACATCATTGCCTCAAACTCTTGATATTTGCTTTTCTGTAATCCGAAACACCCTAATGAAACATGATATCTGTAGAAGAAATGTTGTTTTTTAACAAAAACGTAAAGCGTCCCTAAGCGCCCCTCGATAATGTTATTTTTTCTGACTTTGTAAATCGTCGATTTTTAGGCTGAAGACGTGACTGCCGCACAACACACGCTGAAACGTTCGATAGCGCCTGAAGGCAATACACCTGGAAAACCAGAGCCAAAATTGCGGTCAACGTCGACGAATAGAGCGAAGAAAACTCTATTCGGTAATGTTAAAGCTAGTACGGAGTCGGGTAGCAGATCGAGTTGGTCAAATGATGAAGTAAAAGCTCTCGTCCAGTATATTTGTCTTTACTGGCCACAAGCATGGACTAACAAATGGCCAGTTACCAAAAACCAGAATTTTTGGGAAAATTGCGCGCAAGCCATCAACGTTAGTTGCAAATCTAACCGAACAGGTACATGTATTTGCACAATTGTTTGTGTTGCTTGATAAATATTCGTAGGACTTGTATATTTCTCGCGAATGTTTATAGGGCCATTCCCAAGAAATACACACATCCCCATGTACGAGGTATTTATTTTTCAAATCCGTCGGAATATTTTAGCTTTATGGTATACCCCTGGAAATTTCGTAAATTCTACAACCCCTCGGAAAATGTCGTCCATAGGGGTGTGTGTATGTTAAATGGAATGGCCCATAATTGTTTTTATATTTTGACTCCTCAATCGATCGATTATTTTGTTAATTTATAATATTAACATCATTAATGTGTAATGTTCTAATAAAGGCTTTATATCCTTTCAGGTGTGTCTTGTAGATCCAAAGTTACAAAGCACCTATGCAAGCAGTATGAAACCCTCTCTCAGGCTGAGGATGATTTAGAGATTGACTATGTGTTCACTGATGACATTCTAAGAGACAGTAAGGAAAGCACACCAATTTCAAAATCTCAAACAATTTCCCACTTGGAGTCTCTCTCGCCCATTTTCCAATGTTCTCCAGTTGGGCAAACGTCAAGTAATATTGGGGACTCCGTGCAAAATCTATTGAAGTCATTCAAGTGTTCAATGTCAGCAAGACTGAAGAAGCAACTCATAAATTATCTTTTCAAACTTTATATCGTTGATATTTGGGGGAATGAATTTTGCTCATTTGTAGAACATGACTTTCTAGAAATTAGTTTGAATGCAATGAACACTTTAAAAAGAGCAAATAAATTTAATTTAGTGTTATTACTGTCCAAATGTTTCTTTACAAGCAACCAGGATTCTCGACCCCGAATGCCATTAGATAGGATGCCATTTGGGCTTATCGATCACAACATCCGTTTCTTTGCATGCAATGCTATTCAGAGTGTACATGCCGAAAAACATTACACAAGTTGGATTGAAACCATGTTTTCCCATTTCGGTCATAAATGGTTAAGTTTGTTCAGAGGTCCAGCCTGGCAATATGAAACCCAGCCTGGAATGGAGTCATCAGGTGAACCTATCCCTTTACTTGATACAAGCAAGGTATCAAGTAATTCCCCTTGCGGCACCCTTCAACCAGTAATGCTTCAGTTTTGGAACCCGCAGCACAGACCTGTGAATCTTCTCCTGTTTCTGATGAAACCAGCATGTCAAGTCCCTCAATTATGCCAGTTGAAACCCCTTCAACCACCAGCATAATTGAACATGCTATACTTGATAGTGGCATCCAAGCTGATATTACAGATGAGATGCATTTGTATTTATGCAATTCAAATGGAAACGAACAGTCAAATAGTGAAGGAGCAAACTTGATTCAAATGGCGTTGGAAAGTAGTGGTATAAACTTGCTTCATTTACCAGTTGCTTGTAAATCAAAACGCAGAAGTAGCGTATCTCACTTGTGGACACAATTGACACTCAGTGAAACTGAAGAAATCATGGATGGTAATGTATCACCAAGGCAGATGGAACACCATCACCATATTGCACCAAACGCTTGTACTCGTCGAAGTTGTAATAGTGGATTATATGATCCAATGAAGGTATATGTCAAAAAATCAGAATATGTGTATAAAAACAATGAGTTTTGTTTTTCCATAAAGGTTGAAAGAAATTAAAATCTTGATAAAATCCACAAAAATTTTATCTGCAAATTTCGTATTAAACTGACAATATTTTGTGCACTTAAAATGGATAAGTTTCGCTACCAATCCCTGTTGGCTGAAAAGCTCAACGAGTAGAGTGGCGGTCTGGAAACCTGAAGATGAATGTTTGATTCTCGCTCGAGTCAATGAATTTTTGTTGTCTCATAGTATTGTCAGTTTAACCCATTAAGCTGCAGAGCTTCCGCATTGACGAGTAAAATCGTCTGGCGTTAGACAAGTAAAAAGAATAAGTAGGGCTCACTGGGGCGCATTGCGGCTCAATGGGTTAATATGAAATAGGAGTAACTTGTATTCGGTAGTTAAAATTGTATATACATGGTATCGTATTACGGTTAATACCAAGATACGTGTACTGTACATAATACATGTACATAAGACTTTGACAGTATACAGTGTGTTTCATTAGATTACATGAACGTTTATTTCATAGAGTAAAACAAATGTTGCGTGTTTGGGAGTAAGGCAAATTCAGAAGAATATTGTCTCATCAGGATTCACCAGGAATGCAAAAATACAAGTAAGTTGGAGAACATTGTCGTAGTAAATGAGTACATGTAAAATGAATAAAGTGGGGAAAGGAACAGGATGTAATGATATGATAGTGTCATATTATACGTACAGTATAATTATATGGTATTCTGAAGCGCTTTACATCAATTACCTAACAAGGTAGTCCTACATTTACGGTGCCTCTTGGACCTATATCTACATTCCTTGTTTACTGAGACCCAGGTGATGGTTTTACTGAGGGAGGAAAACCTGAGTACCCAGGAAAAACCATAGAAGTACAGGAGACACCAACTGAACTCCAATGGTCAATTATGCTTCTAGATGGGGTCTTTTGAAGTGGTCAGCTACTGTGGTACTAGCCTTGCTGGCAGTATTATAAACAGACTTTTTTCATTACAATATAATTTTTCAAATTAATTAATTACAGGTTGAAGCTTTAAAAAATGCCCAAAAAAGTTGTCCAGATGGAAGGTGGTGGGTGAAGGCTGATGCCTGTGACATAAGAAAAGGTCTCCGGGAAAGTGTGGCTGGAAAGTGGGCTGGTGATGAAGACTTAGGTGATAAAACCTTGGAAGAACTCTTTGCTGAATACAGAAAGAGGTGTGCATTCGTCAAGAATCTAGAGATTAGGAATAGGGATAAGATGAAAGAAGATTGTGAGATTCTACTGTCATCTGTAAACAAGGATGGTGAGTTTCTGGCTAGTGGTGAGAAAGAGGCAAGAATTGCATATGAGAAGGCACTGGAAAGAACCAATTTGTCAGAAAATTCCATGATGGAGCTATCGTGGCAACACATTGGCTTTGTAGAACTGCAGAAAACACTGGAGAAAGTTCAGGCGACGTTGTCATTCATCTCAACATCCATAATCCTTGGTGATGACGCAACAGTAAAGAAAATCTTACCGGATTTCAAGAGGGAACTTTGCATCTTTCTCAAAGGTTTATATAGCAAGAGGCGAACTGCTGCAAGTCATCTGATGGCGTTTATGATCTCGGATGAAAGACGAAATTCTAAACCATACGCAATACCAGTGAGATTCTTACCTTACCAAAGCATAGGTGATGGGAAACTGAGAGAGCTGGAAGAAGAGTTGGAAAATGAAATGAAATCTATTGACATGGTTACTGTTGGTATGTACAAAAGAATCTAGTTAAACTCAGTTGATTGGTCAGTCTTGGTTAGTGTAGTGATGTATTTGCTAAAAAAATTCAAGCACACTCACAATTTATAATCACAGATTGTGTTTGTCTCAGAACTTGACGGTTAATTCAGCAACCATCAAGTCTGATTTAATCGAAAATTTGATGTGTCAATTTTATATTGCATATTAACAGGTTTCACTACGGATGGAGAGTTCAACTCTCTGAGAACAACAGGGAAAAAACGCCCAATCTCTATTGTTGAGTTGATTAAAAACGCTCGAAACTCTGCAAAGAGTATAAAAGCTGCTGATGTCAACAAGTATTTTAAACTTAATGATCAAGGTATGTTCTTTTTAATGCAGTGACAGCACTCATTTATCAGCCAATTTCTTATCCAGGACCAATGGAAAAGACCTTACTGTTTATTGCATTTTCACAAATGGCCTCATTTCTGTTTTAGAATGGCAGGCGCATGCATGTTCAGGTTATACCCTATATATAAGCATATGCTTTTTGCATGAATATAAACCTAAATTTACAGGTCAATCCTTACCCTTCTGTACACAATACTGTATATAACCAACATGAAAACAAGGCCATTAGGTAAAAAGCAACTAATAAACGATAAAGTATTGTATATTGTACTCAATCATCTCTTTATTCTATATGTTCCCTTATTTAATCAGTGCTCTTATTTTTTGTTTAAGGGGTTCCAATAGAACAGCATCCAGCAATACCAACAGAGGATGTTAAATGGTTGTACAACTTCATTAAACATGGGAGAGATGACCAAATACCTTTGCACAATGCTCTATTGATAATGCGCAGAACCCTCTTTCCACTCCATCACAATCCCCACCCATGGATTAAAGGCAAGTTCATGTAACATGGCACAATAATGAAAATAGAAAACTTTTCATACATGTGCAGACGTTTGTCTTCTAACAGACAAGTACATGGTAGTGAGGCTACTGAGGGAAATCTTATTCATTTGCTCCTCTGCCTCAATTTCATGTAGTTGTGATGCAATTACTGAGGTCTACTGCGTATTGTATTTTTTTTTTCATTTTATCTGTTTGACAGGAAGAAAAGAAACAACAACGGAGATAATGAAGTCCATTATGGCCATATATTTGTTCCGGTTTTAAATAGGACGCCTAGCAAATCTTGCAAATGATCCAGCTAACTTCAGTAAATTTCTCTATCAGCCTGAGATTGATCACGAAACTGGCGAACGTGTCCACCAAAGAGAGGACCACAACCATCTACTCAAAAGAATAGTTGCTAGCCTCCAAGAGGGAAACATACCAGGAATAGATCTAAGATTCATGCGAGACGCGCTACATGATACATCAACTGGCTTAACATATGAAGCACTTACTGGAAAAAACAAGCAGTCGGTGCCAGACTGTGAGAGGATCATCTCCGTGGGAGTAATCTCTTTTATGGAAAAGAATGGGCACTTAAGTGATAGTAGGGTACTGACTGTACTACGGAATTGGCATCGCGCGGTGGATGGAAGAGGTTTATCTGATGAGACACGTTTATCCTATCTTCAAGACATTAAGAACTGGTTGCTAGATGATTGGATGCCATGGCACATGACCATCCAAGATTACTCTACAATAGACGTGAACAGGTTAGTTGAGACTGGTTTTAGTGGTTTATCGTGATGTTACATATTCAGATTTTTAACAAAGATTACTAATGAACCATAAGTTACATTACATATACTGTACCTGGCAATTTAGCAGTCTGTGTATCTTTGTTAAATATTTTTATGTGTAACATCACATACAATTAAGCTTTGAACACGAGGTTTTCATCCTGTTGTACAACTTTACTTTAGAACAGAATAAGAACTACTGTACCAACACGAAAAACATCTAGATTTTAGTACTAATTACTTTTATCGTATTTAATGTTAGTGTAGACCTATCAAGGGAATTTGTGGACTATCGCGAGAAACTGTTGTTGGCTTGGTGGCCAATGTTGAGAGCCGTATTATCCGCCAGAAAGAATATTTAGAAAGAGGACTTCCTCCCGAGCATCCACGGTCATCTTCAACTGATGATGTAGAAGGATTAATGTCTCTCCTTCATGAAGTGTTTGGTCCTGTTTTCGACATGAAGCAGTTCTATGACGAGTGTCCTAAGATACTCAACAAATTCAAGAAACGCATTGACCCAGATTTTCCCTTCTTCTACTACACGGGAGCAAAACAAAGGTACACTGATTTCCAACTTCCTTCATTTAATGAACCATCAGGGCCTGGAGTTGTGGAAAGACTTACAATATTAAGATCTCAAGGAGGGGAGACCCTGGTATTTTCGTTTCTAACAGGGCTTCATTACCACAGAAAGGCCAACTGACAGTTCGTGCACAATTTCACAAGGCACCAATTGCATTACCCCCACCAGTTCAGAAATGAAATAGAACATATTTCACTAGTTCAGAAACGAAACAGAAACAAATTTTGTCTTTAATATCTTACAGGTATATGCACATTACTTAACTTTTTTGCTAGCTGCCACAACGTGTTCATCCCATAAACAGGGTTTTGTGATGTTAATAGCAATGTAAAAACCAATTCGTTGAAAGGTTGTACAAAATCTAATGTTGTGGATTGATACTTCAAGTTGTTCAATAACAGGGTGCAAATATCTTGTTAATTCTCTGGCAATATAGCCAACAGTATAATATGGTTCGTCTTCATCATAGTTTATTTGAACAGCTATAGCATTTGGATCATCATTATTTTCTGGTTCAGGGCACAGTCGAACGAATACTGGCCTGTTAAAATCATAAAGCATTTCATATGCTTTCTCTAAAGCATCTTGTCTTTCGGTCGCGTAGCATGTCCCCATGACCTTGAATGGCAGGGTATGAGGTGTTTCTTCAAATATCTCATGTTTTTGCTCTCTTGCTTCTTGTTCAGTTCCCAGATCTGATGAGACAGTTCCTTCAAATGTCCATAACACTTTGAATGCTTTGCCATTGATGGTTATTTCACATGATGATGTACAAATGCAAAAACCAGTGTCAACCATTTTATCTGCAGACACAACTCCATTGTAGGACATCCCTTGATGGTTAACATATTCAAATTTGACTTTTTGTAGTGAAACAGACATAACAGGAAAACAAGGTATTTTCCAACTGAAAATTTCTTCATCACATCTTGTTATGTTGATATGCAGTGGGTTCTCTGCCTATAATACATTTATAAAAAACATTTTTTTTAAAATGGCCTTTGCTGTAACAATATACATATACACAAACATATGGCTAAATCATCTACAACAATTTTAAAACTTTCCAAAACGTTGTCATCACTGGGCCTAATGGGCACAAAAGTTCCTTAACTAACAGGTAGAGGTTACAGGAGACCCTATGGAGTAGTAACTTGTCAAAACAAAAAATTGATACTTTTGGTATTCTAGGGTGTGACAATCAAGCACAGAGGAAGTTATGACACTTCCTGGTCATATGACATGCATCTTACATAAAACAATCAATTTGATGATTACTTGACAGGAATGACAGATTACATTATTCAATCAAAAGTTAACAAAATAAAATTAAATAATTTGACTGTTGCTAGAAGTTGTTATCTGTTAAGCTTACCTGCGATGCTGCTGGAAAGATTGCATTTATGACATCCGGACTTGCTGGATCAACATTTCCAATCGCCAGTGCATAACTTAACTCTGCTGTTAACTGACTTGTAACAATGTCAAGGTAATAAGGTAAAGTATCATATTTTATGTATTATATTTTATTAACTTTAGTAATAGGATACTTTCCACATTGACTCTGGTTATTTTCTTTTTCAACAGTATCCTCCCATTCAAATAAGGCAACCGACTTTTTACTTACAGGATCAATCACCGTCTGATGCACAAATATCATTTTTGCTTCATTAAACTTTCTCCTATAGTCTGGAGGTGCTATATCCAATACCTCCACAACTGATAAGAAGTCATCTTTGGAATCAATTATTTGCTTTGCCTTCTTTATGCCAATTCCATTCAAATTTGGAAGGTAGTCGCAACCAGCTAAAATGCACCAGTTCAGGAAGTTGTCTTGAGATATGTCAAATGCCTGTAGAACATCTTCTAATACTATTTCTTCTCCTTGACCATCGAGATGTATCTTGTAAAAAACCTGACATGTAAACAAAATTAAGATGCAAGCCAATTAAGATGCCTTGATGAGTAAAATGGTTTGGCTAAAGGTAGGGTGAAAAGACGGGGTACACTGGGACACAGTTCCGCTTAATGGTTAAGCTTGATCAGCAGCAGCACCACTTGACATGATTATTGTTACAACCAGATAACCTCTGACAAATTCATCAAAGTATTTTTGACAAGTTTTTTGCACATTAAGAATATTCTATTCAACATCTATTACTGTCCATGCCGATACAGTAGTTCTACAGAAATTAACAAACCTGTGTGCAATGGTACAGTAGCTACACTCAAGCCAAAAATTAATATATGTGAGGAGGCACAGGAAAAGGGACCTATAAAGTATTTAATCAATTCTGAGAAATAACGTAATTTCCCAGAATCAATATGGTCTGGGTGAGGTTTCAGGGTGGGGCTTTGACCATGATGTGTAAAATTTATCTATTACTTTTATATGTCCTATAGGACATAAAACCACAAAAGTCTCAGTTTTGCTCTCTGGGTCCTATTGGCCCCTTAACCTATGCCTCCTCATGTATAAAACCCATTTATATATATATAATTACTAAACAACAAATAATGCTCCCCCACTGTGCCCTGAAATATTAATATGCCTGATCATAATTCTATTTGCCATGGGGTTCAAGCATTGCATCCAAATCAACAAATAATCTCTCTTGTTAATGAAATACATACTCTCTTACAACCATAGGCAAGCAAATCAGAGTCTTCAGTTACTGCAAATCCGGCATGACCATGTTGTAACATGAAGGCAATCTGAGCATCTGACTCATATGCTGCAACAATGTACTGTACTTTCTTTTCTATGCAAACCTGCAAGTTTTAGAAGGACTCAATTTTAAAAAACAATCACATACCTACTGTATACAGTAATAACAGTGTTTATAGAATCATCACAAAATATATAAATAGGTCCGTACTACAAAAACAACATTTACCCAAATGAAATCTTTTACATGCTTGTACTCAATACTCGCTGCCTGTGATAACATCTTCCAGGATTCTCTAACAGATCCTTCATTCTGCAGCTGTAAAGCCTTTGCTCTGCTTTCTTCCCTTGTCCTTGGAAAGTAAATTAAAATACTCAAACCGACCAAAATGAGAAAAAGTGAGTAGGAACAAGTTTCAAAGGCCAAAAATATGGTAGACCTTTGAAACTAAGTTTACAAGTGGGTATACAATCGTGGCGCTAGCTTACCGTTTCCGATTGTTTCGTTCTTGTTCTTTACCAGGCAAGAACATGCCATCAAATACAACAAAGGGTTTGACGCCGTTTACCAAAAAAACATCCAAATATCTTGTGCAAATATCAATAGTTCTGTCAAATAAAAGCCCAAATAAACATTCTTGAAACAACTGTGATGTGATAATAAAGCAGAAAGTTCATAAACTCTTTACTGCTTTAAATAAACCTTTAACTATGAAGAAACACACTATATTTATAAAAATTGACATTGTTTACCTGCTATCATCGCCGTAGTGATTGTAGCTCACTGAAAGCGCTTTGTGCAGCCAACAAGACGCGTCAATAGCAGCTGTTTCACCGTGAAAATCTTTGAGATGTTTCTTTTTAGACACATCTTTCAACAAAGGAAGTAAATTTTTTATTCCCATTTTAGTACATCGAGCATCATATTTCAATTGTAATAAACGCGCGGTTATGTAAAGTCGCTTGACCTTTGCTCGACCAAGGTGTGTATGCAAATGCCACTTTTTTAATTTTTTCCCGTGATACATTGCGGTCGCAGTGCGCACACCGCCTGATCGTGGGTCGTAAAAATGAACATGGTCAATCTGAACTTGCTCTAAATGAATTAAACTGGAAGCCTCTGAGCGAACGCAGAACCCAGTTTGTGGCAAGTCTGATGTATAAAATTACTCATGATCTAGCGCCCTTACGACTTACTGATATTTTTCAAAAGACGTCTTCCTCCCAGCATTATAATTTGCGGGGCTCTTCCACTGAACTCCATTTGCCCAAGCCTAATTAAGACTGTATATCTTAAAAAAGTCTTAGCTATAGAGGGGCTAAACTGTGGAATAATCTCCCAGATGAATTAAGAGGAAAAGAATCTCTAGCAACAAAAACGTATGACACCTGGCGGCTACTTAGAGTTCTCAAATCCATACTATTTACCTTCTCTATTTAATCTATTAATATTTACTATAACCTATTTAATATGTATGTCATTGTAATAACTGCATGTAATTAACTGTATTTGTATGTTTATTTTTCTAAATTTTTCGGGTAAATTTGCTGTAGGGGTTAGCGTAGTAAAATAAAGTTTTACCTACCTAGTGAGTACCTGCCCATGTTAACTTCTTCAGACTCAGTCTTAATCTTCTTTATATCTTTTCTTGACGTAATCCTGTCTGCGGCGTAGTCCCACTTTTATAGCACTATAATTTTTAGAAAAAGATTAGGTCTTGAAAGCCATTGAATTTATAAAAAACAGTGTTTGAAAGCGCTTGAACAGTCCAGTTAAGTGTTTTTCAGACGTAGATATACGCGCGAAAAATATAGCTAGTGAATGAATAAAAGGACCGAAATTGGTTTTGTGCAAGTGTCGAGGAAAGTATAGGCCTACGAGTGTCTTCTCTACGAGATGCTTTACATTAGGGAACTGAAGCCATCTTTGAACAATCAGTCTGACTCGATACGTTCTAAGCTTTTTGCTTAACATTAATTTGTTAATCTTGTTTGTAAGCAATTATTTGCTTACGTGACACGAACACGAGGACCGTTATAACAAGAGTAGATACATATCAGGGGCCAGTTGTATAAAACTCTTAATCTCTTTTTGAATCACTATTTCGTAGTTAAATAGTGATTAACTCTCAAATGGCGCTTCTTATTGGATGACGTTTGCACTTAATCATAGTTAACTTTAATCACTTTTTTATACAACCGGCCCCCAGAGTTATAATTAATGTACCTACTTTCTAGCATAGTAGTAGGCTATAGCCAATAGGCCGATAGAATTGTTTCGAGTGCAATTTGGATAAAACATGCACGAGTGAGTTTTTGATGTCTTTGAAAAACTGAAGAGCGAGTGCTTGTTTTACTCAAATTTCACGAGAAACCATCCTATTACGTATTAATAATATATATAAACATACTCTAAGATAATTAAATTGTAGTTTTAACTTTATAAGTCTTACAGTTACAGCGAACCGTGTCCACTGATAACGTTTTCCTGCTTTGTTATAACACATTTTACAACACTTACGGTTTGAAAATTTTTCTCAACTTTTTCATTGTTTGTTATCCTTGTTTACGGTAAAGTCTTTTCCATTGGTAGGAAAAGACAAAAGCCGTATTTTCGCCCCAAACTTAACTTCTACTCTTAACTTCATTTTGATCCCACTGTTTATCCATCAATCAGATTAGTTCGTTACAGATCTAGCACTGTTGTTACAAATTTTTGTACTGCTGTTTGGGAACTGATAACTGCACTGAAATGAAATAATCACAGTCGAGTAATATTTTATGTATATTATTATCGTTCGTTCTTCGATAATTCATTCATTTGTCCTCTATCATTCATCCATTTATTCTTCCTTTCTTTATTCTAATTATAAAACAACAGACTTGAGAATTTACAATTTAGAATCAGAATCGCTAACTTTGTTAACGTTCTGAAAAAGAGGTCCCGCTAAATCAATTATTGAATAACTAGTAGATCACTTGAACAGCAATAATTAATTTCCTTGTTGGAAATCCCCCCCCCCCCCCTTACCCTTACCCATTGCTCCGTTGTACGTTATATGATTATAATGACGTCATGCATGTAGTGTGTTTCAATCCTAAATGCAGCGTTCAAAAAGTTGGAACCTCACAGGTATTGCATGATTTCCTGTAAATTCTAATACAATTTATGATATAGGTTGCTGTCACAGAGGATAATGTTGCCTCCGGCAGATAGCGTTGTACATGGTCGATCAAAAGTGAAAAAACTTACCTTCGGACTTCAGCTAATTATGGTCGCTAACTGCTAGCTTGAAATTTCGTTTCCATTGCATTTATGATCAAGATATCGGTGTATTATTTATCCGGTACATAATTGTATATATATAAAAAAATCAAACTGATCCAAACACTTCATAGACTTTATACGCTTTAATATTTATACACGTAGCCGTAGGGAATTTTCCAGATAATAAATAGTGTCAATCGTAGGCAATAGGAAGCTACGTCCTGGGAGAACCCTGATTTACTACGCCCTGCCTGAACTAACTGAAAAACACGTCGATGTTCCGACAGAATTGAAAGTAGCCCTTATCGTAAGGATGAAACCTTTGCTGGAAACGTCGAAGTGTTATTATTTCTCCAATTCGAAGTTGAAACCCAAACCACGGCCTTATCTCCTTACGAAGGTCCTTCGCTCGTAACTTCGACCATTTTTGAATATTTTCAAGTAGGTCAGACTTGAAAACTACTCAGTTTATTTCTGAATACTAACCACCCGTTTAAGATATTTTGCATTATTAAAGTATTATAAACACACGTTTTCCTTGAAATACATTTCTTCAAGGATTTTATTCGTTCACCTACTCGGTCGAACATAAAACTAATGAGCGATTGCCAATCAGCATTTTCTGATCACGTTTCTGATTTTCTCATCATAGCACACCAGTTGCACTCACATTTCTTGTTCGTAATTCCGTGCTCATGGACATGTTGTTCTCCTAAACGTAAATACCTACAATGAACAAGATTTTTCCACAATGAACTTTTAGGTCTTCGTCTCCGCATATCCAGAGAAATATCCAGGTTAACTTGACTTGATCTTCTGTTGCCGAGTGACTCTGATTTCAGATTTTTAGCGTCGCTATGTGGTTGTTCCAGCGACGGACTTTCATGTATTCCTCCTATTGGGGGTAATTTGAGGAATTGCTTAACTCGGATTTCTGTTGTCTTATCTAAAATTGATTCAAGTTCACTCGTTGTGTTTGTGCTACTACGAACCAAATGGAATTTCTTCTTTGATAGGCTTGGATATTCCTTCTTTGTACTATTCTTGCTTCTTACGCTGAAAGCCGTGTTGGAATCCCCATCAGGATTCTCAGCAATCGTTTTGTCATTGCAGTAAGCGTGTGTCTTTGGCTTTGTAGAGGTTGATTCATCCATGCATAGCTGAGAATTATTAAGTGTTAATGGTGTTTTGTCTAAATTGTTGTAACTTTTACCAGTCGTTTTAGAAGTTTTTTCATTTGCACTTATGTCCCACGACGCGACATACTGTTGTTTGTCTATAGTATCTCTCCTGACATCCGCATTTCTGGACGTCCATTTATCTGCGGGACCTCGCCTAGATTCGATAACATCTTTTTCTTTTAACTGCCCCGCTTTGTTTAATTGCGTTTCATGTATTGACGGCAAGTGAATACGTTTAGTAATGTCTTGCCTTTGTACTGAATTCCGATGTTTTGAACCAACAAATCCTTTTCTATTCAACGCATGTCGTTTAAAGCTCTCGACAGAACCATAATCGTCATCCTGGAGATGATATTCATTCACAAGTGAGGGTAACCAAAATGATGTCTTTATGCCGTCCTTTCCAGTCGCCACGCTAAAGTTTGACATCTTGTGTTCTGGTCTGAGTGGGATATTTGAAGACTTTCGCGTCCGAATGAATCGTTTCTGTTCATGTGCCAGTAAACCCATGGATTTTCGATGTTCGTTTTCTAATGTCGATACTTTGTTGTGGAGATGATCCTGTTGACATCGGTTAACATTATGAGCTCTCCTTACAGACTCACTTATCTTGTCAAAAGCATTGACCATTTCTTGAGACGCTTGCATTTCACTTTTATTCTTTCGGTTTTTGCGTTGTAACGCATGATATTCGTTAGTTGCTATCATCTTCTCTTAATTAATCAACCCAACACACTGAGAGCGTAAATCATGCAACCAAACTTTGACTTGATTAGTCCTTCATTCCTAAAGCCGACTTTAATTTTCGCAATTACTTGCAATACTATCATATGTAAACAGCATATACGTCAATCGTACATAACAAATGGTGGGTTGACTGAGTTCTTTTGTGAACATATGTTATTTGCATTATAAGTTGCACAATAATGCGCGTCATAATCACTGTCAGTGTGCTTGCGTCGCGACTCGTAATTTTCGTAATGTTTCGTAATGAAGAATATTGGTTCCGAAAATGTGAAAGATAACATGGCATGCAAGGATATGTGCATGTATGGCCATGGTTTTGTTGTGATGTATATAAAGCCTGGATTATACTGGTTAGAGCTAGCTTAAAATAAAGCCATTCAGAATTATCGCAAACATTTACTTAAGGTTTGAAGGATCTGATTCTCTCATTAAAAAGCCATCTTCACTGTCAGTTTAAAAAAAGCCTTGTCATACCAGGCATTTGTGCAAATGGGCACTTGCAATGTAATTTTAAAGGGCTAGGTATGCTAAAAATTGCGGTTGAGAGCTAGGAGTGGGGCATACTTAAAATTGCAATATAATTATAATAATGTACTGTATTATTGAAAAAGAACAACTAACATTGGTTAACGCCTACTGACTACTTTTCGTTAGAATTGCTTTCAATACATTATGGAAAGGCATCTATAATGTATCACATTCTTGTACTCTAATTTTATTTACTCTTCACAGCATTCGGTGAGTGTATTATTTTTTGTTAATTCAGAAAGCGAGTTCAATTCATTTGAAATGGTAAACTATTTCATAAACTGTATTGATCTGCAAATAGTTAATCCACAATGTCACTCATTCTCTGTTTATAAAGAAGTTTAATTAATTATTCAGTCATTAATGCATTAAAAGCAAAAAAATAAATAAAAGCCTTTTAGTTTCTAGTAGGTTCCTAGCCCTAAAATTTGTAAATAATGTATGTTGTTAAATGTTATATTTTGGGCGAAAATTAAAATTAAATTAAAATATCCTGGGAAACAATTCACGCATGCCTACTAAGGGACGGACCATTTGATTTTTCAGGGGGGGGGGGGCGCAAATCCGAAAAAAAATATCGAGCATGTCTCGAATGGAAGAAAAAAAATCGAACATCACTAACACCAGCAAAA
>CACRXK020008190.1:0-21299 GCA_902702795.2 Paramuricea clavata
CATGATCATGACAAGATCTTGCCATGATAATGGCAAGATCTTGCAAGATCCTGCAAGATCTTGGGTAAGATCCTGCAAGAACTTGGAAAGATCTTGCAAGATCATGCAAGATCTTTCCATGATCTTGCAGGATTTATGTAAGATCTTGGCATGATCTTGGTACAAATCCTGCAAGATCTTGCCATGATAATGGCAAGATCTTGCAAGATCTTGCCATGATAATGGAAAGATCTTGCAAGATCTTAGGTAAGATCCTGCAAGAACATGGAAAGATCTTGCAAGATCCTGCAAGATCTTAGGTAAGATCCTGCAAGAACTTGGAAAGATCTTGCAAGATCATGCAAGATCTTTCCATGATCTTGCAAGATTTATGAAACATCTTGGCATGATCATGGTACAAATCCTGCAAGATCTTGCCATGATTCTCCAAGATCTTACCACAAATCCTGCAAGATCTTGCCATGATCCTCCAAGATCTTACCAAAATCCAGCAAGATCTTGCCATGATCTTGCCAAAATTCCTGCGAGATCTTGCCATGATCCTCCAAGATCTTACCGAAATCCAGCAAGATCTTGCCATGATCCTCCAAGATCTTACCAAAAATCCTCCGAGATCTTGCCATGATCCTTCAATATCTTACCAAAATCCAGCCAGATCTTGCCATGACCATACAAGATTTTACCACGTTTGTGGCAAGAATACATGGCAAATACAGAATGAAGAGGCTCTACATGAAATATACTATACTCTGGATATAACTTTGATTGAATTTATCAAACTAACGTAAAAGTGTACAATATTGCCATAAATTCAGTGTCGGTCTTTATTAAATTGTAATAAATTAGTTCATCCAAATTATAATACTCAAGCTTTTACCCGGTTTAGTTTGCATAGTAAATGTAGTAAATTAGACCAATAATGTTGGTAAAATATTATCAATATCTATGGCGATTGAAATAAAGTCCGAATGAAAGTTCCACCTTGCTCAATATTTGAGAGAAAACAAAAGGAATCTTGTCTGTTCTTAATAATGTTGTTCTAAAGAATTGAGTTTCAAGATGGAACTTTTATTCGGAGGTTGTTTCATACTTTACTTCATGAATTATATTAGCATTGACACCATTGTTATTGCAAGTTCTTCGATTTTGTTTTTCTTCGCATATCGCGGCACTTTTGAATTTTGATTGCACGCATCCACGATAATTTGGCGTGTTTACTGTTCTCTGTACTTTTTCTTCGCCATACTTGGCGTTGAGGACAGCTATATCGTAAAAAAAGACTGTGTTAAAGTAAGTCTATTTTGTGTATTTAAGTTCATTTCAATGTTTACCCAAAACACATTGCCATTGGCAAAGAAAACTATAGTACTTTTAATTAACACATACTGTGGCAACTTAGTCTTAAGTTTGTATATATCTGTTCACAGCTGGCCAGTTAATTTTTCTTGAAGTCAAATCACATATATTATTCTTACCAAACAATTTAGTGACCATGTTGGGATCTGGTGCTGGTTTTGGAGATCTTTTCGACTGGAATAGTATTCCATCCTGGAGCTCTTCCGATGAAAATAGGAAGTCCAATAATTTGATTGCACATTTTGATGGCTCTTTTGGTGGTGCATTTACGGTCATCAAATTAATGTCATTGTGCCACTAAAATGAATTAACAATACTTGATATTAAATCACTGTAGTTGAATTCTTTTTAAGTAAAAACGATAAATTACACATGTACACACTCATAGCTCATACTTACAATCTCGATCTCTGTAGTTTCTTTTTTGGCCATAGCTTTATCATTTGGGGATGCTTTCACCATGTTTTCCTAAATAATATTTGAAATAACAAATTTTGAATAATACACAAGCATGTTGAATAATCATAGCTCAAACCATTAATTTTATATGAAAGATCTCTATATTTTATCCTAGCTTCACTGGTTGGCATAATGAAACTTAACTCACTAATGAAGCTCACATTTATACCGTAGTGTGAAATTGCGTGTTCCTATGCGCTGCATTTACGATGTTTGGCACCGGATCTGTCGAAACTACGGTTATCAGGACATTTCAGTAGCGCAAGCTGCGCAAAAGCTGTGTAATAAATATAAGACTGTGTGAATATAATAATTTGTGGTCCCAGGGGTATTCTCAACGGCTTTGTCATTCTTAACAAAACGTTAAACTAGGCATTATCACGTAAAAGCTTATTGCGACCAATGATGAGGTGTTATTAAAATTATTTAAAGTCGAAATTACAGCAAGCATTGCATCGCTTTAGCCGATTAACTTAGCCTTTTGTAAGGTTATTTGAAAAAGCTTGAAACATTTATTACATGTGGTAATCAAACTGCTTAGCGCTCATTCATTCAATATACAAATAATGTGTTACAAAATAGGTTGTAAGCACTTACTTTTTATTTAAGACAGCTCGACAAGTTATCCTTTCTTCTTTAGTGCAGCAACAAAGTCGAGGAACAGAAGTATAAACTGCCGTGTACCTTGTATGTTTGACTTATAAAACGCGCCTTGGGGCTTTTACCAACGGTTGTCTACCACAAATATGCGAAAAATGCGCAGATAACAAGATTTACAGATATTGATTAATTGATCTCATTTCAGTCATTTGGATCTGGCACGCAAAGGTGCGAGAGCAACTGTGCGCGTAAAAGCCTCCTTTCACAAGGATCTTTCAAAATCATGGCATTTTTGGTATGATCATGGTAAAATCATGACAAGAGATTGTGTCAAGAACTTCCAAGATCAAGATAGATAAGATCTTGGCAAGATCATGCTGGGATCATGGTGAGATCTTGACAAGATCTTCCAAGAACATGGCAATACTATAATAGAATCTTGGCAAGATTGTGATAAGATCTTAGCAAGGATCATGATCATTGATGGGATCTTGAAAAGATCCTCCAAGATCATGGCAAGATTACAATAAGATCTTGGCAAGATTTTGGTAAGATATTTGCAAGATCATGCTGAGATCTTGGCAAGATCATGGTGAGATCTTGTCAAGATTTTCAAGACCATGGCAACATTATGGTAGGATCTTGGCAAGATTTTTGATAAGATCTTGGCAAGATCATGGTGGAATCATGGCAAGATTGTCCAAGATCATGGCAAGATTATGATAGAATCTTGGCAAGATTGTGATAAGATCTTAGAAAGGATCTTGGTAAGATCATGGTGGAGTCTTGCCAAGATCCTCCAAGATCATGGCAAGATTACAATAGGATCTTGACAAGATTTTGATATGATCTTGGTAAGATCATGGTGGAATCTTGCCAAGATTGTGCAAGATCATGGCAAGATTATGATAGAATCTTGGCAAGATTGTGATAAGATCTTAGCAAGGACCATGGTGGGATCTTGGCAAGATCATCGTGGGATCTTGACAAGATCTTCCAAGATCATGGCAAGATCATGATAGGATATTGACAAGATTTTGACAAGATCTTGGCAAGATCATGGTGGAATCTTGGCAAGGTTGTCCAAGATCATGGCAATATTATGATATAATCTTGGCAAGATTGTGATAAGATCTTGGCAAGGACCATGGTGGGATCTTGGCAAGATCATGGTGGGATCTTGACAAGATCTTCCAAGATCATGGCAAGATCATGATAGAGTATTGGCAATGTTGTGATATATGCAATTGGTTTGATCAAGGTTCATTATACCTATACTTATGAAGGTCGAAAAATACAACTCAGCAAGAATTATGTATGACGAAAAATCATGAAAGATCTTGGCAAGATCTTGACAAGAATTTCAGACAATCTTGGCAAGATTTTGGCAAGTATGACAAGATTGAATAATCTTGGCAAGATATTGGTAATATCTTGGCAAGATCTTGCCAAGATTAGCGTCTTGCCAAGACCTTGCCATGATCTTCCAAGATCATGCAAGATCTTGCCAAGATCTTCAACCTGGGCTGGTGCGGGACTGCCCCTGCCACAGATCTTAAGTAGTTTTGATAGACGGTTCCTCTTATTGTGTTCACTGAATGCAACCACATTATGCTTGTGAGTTTGAAATTATTATGCTAACACATCCGTGAAGCATTCATTATGCTTGTGAGTTTGAAATTATTATGCCTGCAATACATCCGTGAAGCATTCATTATGCTTGTGAGTTTGAAATTATTTTGCTAACACATCCGTGAAGCATTCAGGTGGTTGCGTTCATGGTCATACTAATAGGGGGAAGCGGCTTTTATATATTTGTATTTTATGTATGTGTGTATTTATATTTATGTACGTATTCGCTGCTTCGGGGTTTGCACCTTGCATGGGACTTCGCGTCTCGTTTGTGCTTATGCCATTTGAGTTCATATTAATTATACATAATATTAATTATATATAATTATATATAATATTAATTATATAATGTAATGTTCTCAATAAATATAATATATATATATAAACATCAGTGACCATTACAACCAAATGGATACCATGCTTATTAAGCAAATTCCTTCAAATTTAATTGCAACCCCCCTCATTTTCTCGAAAAAATTTAATAGCCCCCCCCTTCTAGTCATTTATATATACATATAATGACCGGTCCCAAAACATCCTAAACATGCATGTGCTCTAAGCTGTCCCTGCATTTTCCAAAGATAGAATATATTATTACATCATAAAATTTTATTGTGTTTCACAATAAAGCACTCACACACACAGACACATTGATGCACATATGTACAATATTATGATATGTCCAACAGTGTTATTTGTTTGATTTTGTATGGATATATAACTATTAATAAATACATATTGGATAATACTATAGTTTACGTTACCATAGCAACCACTTTCACAACTTTCTAAAATTTGAGCAGTTTACTATGTTTTTATATGTATCATATAAGAAGTAAAAAAGTGTGAGTACAATTTCTAAGCGACAGATAAATGTGTGTGTTTTTATTATAAAAAATAAGAGAGGTAAAATTTATTTCTGTATATTGTATGATAACTGGCAGCTATAATTTACTGGTAAAATAAATAAAGTGATATAAAATTATGAACGTTTATAACCAACTACCTGACAAATCCTGCTGAAATCGACTCTAAAGTACTGCTGTTATAAGCAGTTCTATATTTCTCCATCCAAAGTTCATACGGTACGACAAAAATGTGAAGATCAACAAACTAAATAACAAGATGAAGCGCATATTGAGTCTGATGAACAGTGGACATTATGGACATATTGTCACATTGTCAGATACATGCAAAATGTGAAGTCATTTTAAATATAGCCACACATTTTACATTTTTACATACATTGTCAGATGATGGTCTTTTTTCTTGCTTTGATTTTTTCATAGACATATCAAAGTCGCGTTTACTGTAAGACATTTTGTTTTATTTATTTCTTTACAGTTTACAACATCCAGTCAAAAAATCTGATTAAAAATTTACGTAATACTGTCTGAGATTATTTCAGCACAGCGCACCCAAGCCACAGCCCAAGCCGTTTAATCTTTTGACTTCGAATCGTATACTTGCGAGAGTTACTTTGGTCTTTGGTCACAGCTTTCATGGTCGGAATGGCATGCAAAACTGAACCGCATTTCGCTACGTACATATAAAGCGCGCAAAATAGAGTCAAAATTAAAAAAAGAATACAGTATCTAACAGAGAATGAAGAGAAGGAAAACACACAACAGGCAAGTACATGCAGGGAATGCTGCATTGCTGCTGAAACACTTTTTTATATAAACAGGTTCTTTATTAGTTTTTGTGTGTGTTAGTGTTATGTACTCAGGTGAATATGATGTTTGTGATGTTACTCTGAGTGTGCATCCACACCAGGCAAGCCGAAAAGTTTTGCCTGACCACGGTGGGAATCTATAACCCACAAGGTCCTTCCCAAAGGTCGTGGGTTTGATTCCCACCGTGGACAGCAGGACAGGCAAACTTTTCGGCTTGCCTGGTGTTCATGCACACTCAGGTTCTTTTAATGTTAAACTGTGAATGTTTAAGTGGTGCACAAATTATTTAACTCACATGGGCAGTGGTGTAGCAAACTCGATAATTGGGGGGGGGGGGACAATATTCATATATTTGTGTTCACAGACCTTAAAAACAATTGATTTCAAAAGAAATTAATGATGCAGAACATGAATATATGAGTATTGCCCCCCCCCCAATTATCGAGTTTGCTACGCCACTGGACATGGGCGTACGGAAGGAAACATCCACCCACCCACATACATTAAGTAATTGCAATAGTGCATGGTCAGTATTACTGTCAGTATTCATTCAATAATAAAATGGTGGAGAAATTGCAGTGCTGTCCAAAGCGGGGTGGGGAGGGGGACAGTTTCCTTATCCAGGAATTCATTTTCATAGCAAACTTGATTTTCTGTAAAGTGCCTGTAATAGTTTAGCGAAAATTTTTGTGAAGTTCTCCACCCCCCGTCGACACAATATTTGGAAGTACTATGATAGAAATTTGATGAATACTATGACAGAAATAAAAGTGACCAAAATGGTGCGTTGAATCTCAGCAATGTGTAAAGGTGAAGTAAGGACTTAGGAGCAGTCATTGTTAATGCCGGGGGGCAGGGCGAAAGACATTTCTTAACTTGTGATAAATTTTTCATGGAAATCCATTAACTTAATAAATTATACCACAGAGGATACACAGCAGTAATGTACATCATCATATTACACGTATATCTATCATTCAGGAATAATTTTGCATGACATGTGCATGGACCGACAACGAAAATACAAAACACTGCACACACTATATATATATGCACCTACTATACAGTATTTCATGCTAAGGTCTACTTTCCAAACCCTGTGAAGATTAATTTAAAGAAACAGATAACCAAATAAGGCTTATATTACAGTTGCACAACACAAAATCCCAAATGCCCGTAGAGGTACGTCCAATTAACTATCTCTAAAGTACAATATATGTGGTATTGAAGTATTATAATATTACAGTGAATTGGTAATGTTTTATGATTATTTTTGGTAGCTGCCCCTTTCTGTCCCTATCTTTTTTGCCAGCCCCCCCCCCCCCCTTAATAGATCATGAAATTTTCCATCCAAATATGACTTCCACCCCCTGGCATTAATAATGACTGCTCCCTTTGAACAAAACTAAGTAAATCATCAAGTTTGATATTTACTTCGGTTTGTGGAAAACACAACGTATATTGTATATATACTATACACAACGAAAACAACACGGTATTATATATATACACAACGAAAACAACACGGTATATTGCAGAGTGGTTGGGAAAAACCTACCTAGTACAGTGATTAGAAGTCAGAACGGCCATTTATACATGTGCATATGCGGTCAGTTAATCGAGCATGGTAACACGTAGTCAGTTTTGATGATATTCATGAAACAATTTGTAACTGGGAACGCGGCTTCTGCATGCGTGATGTTAATACAATAGATAAATACTAGCTCCAGCTGTTTGTGTGTTAGAATTGCTGTATACTTATTATTTACCACATTTCATTTCAGTTCGTGAACAATTCCCATTATTCACAAAAATAAAGTATATAGCATGTTTCCTTCAAATTTTATAAGAGAAATAAAAAAACTGGTATTCTGTGGTACTGTGATATTATACATACACCTGTATAAACTAGGCAGGGAGAACACAGCTAGAAAGAGGATACTAAAATGAGTAAAATTGCAAAGTTTGGTTGCGAAATGTTGTAAAATGCGGAAAATATAGCCTTGCAAAGTTTGCAAATTTTATACACTTTTGTATTGCGTGCGGAAATTGCTACCATTTTCGGCCCAAATCAAATCACAAATGTGATAGCAATTTCCGCACGCAATACAAAAGTAGGCTATACAAAATTTGCGAACTTTGCAAGGCTATATTTTCCGCATTTTACAACATTTCGCAACCAAACTTAGCAAATTTTACTCATTTTACTGATGCTCTTTCCGAGAATATACTTTTTTTGCCAATATTAAAAATTAGTCAAAAATTGAAATTGTCACTTAAATAATGGCCTTATTTTCCCTTCCCTCATGCAAGAGAACATTAATTATCTGCTCCATATATTATTATTTACACTGACCTTGAATGCCATGAAACAAGGACATCTTAACGTATCGGTGGTGTCAAAGTGACTAGAACTGCACGAGAATGAAAGATTGCTTAATTTCCATTCAAAGCGGTTCAAGTGCTTTTAAAATATAGTGCACTTTTCATATTTTGACAATTGACAATGTCTAGACGTTATCATTATATTGGTATGTTCCTGGTCAACCCACTGTTTCCTTCATCCTTGACAACATGACTGGTGGACACCACCAAATTCTCAGTTAGCAACAAAACCATTATTAAGGGAATAAGGTACTGCTCTTTTTAATACAGCGCATTCTATTTTTGATGTAATTGTTTAAATACGAAACAATGAACGGAACAATGATTTTCTGAGATTTTCATAGGATTTATTACGACTGTGCTTTACTCAGCAAGAGTTCTACACGACATTAGGGGGCTTCGGTAGTGTACGTAGTCGTCCGGCAGAGCAAGCGTATTTCACCTCTGAGGTCGTGTGTTCGATTCTCGCTACGGACTCAAGTGAAAAAAGTCAGTCAACGCTCTGCCGAAAGTCATGGGTTTTCCGCTCCGGGTGCTCCGGTTTCCTCCCACAGGGAAGTCGACAAGGTGAGTTAGGATAAATACAGTTAGGAAATTAATATCACAATTGTTGTAAAGATGAATACTGTCTAGGCTTAGTATATGTAATTAGGTAAGTGTAATACTTGATGTAAAGCGCATTTGATCACATCCACATATAAATTTGCGCTATGGAAATGTTAATCGTATATAATCATACCACTTTAAGGTATAGTTGGCCGTGTTTTACTCGCTATAGCGGTTATGAGTTCTACAGAATGATATATCGAATCATTTCGCGAATTCACATGGACAGGTAATTTCCCTACATGATCTAACCATGCATGTCCATGGTTATTAATTTAGTCTGAGTTTCTATTAAATAATCTGTACTAAAGACTCTTGCAACTACAGTGTTCCCACGAAAAGTTCCCGGCATGTCTCGCCCACATGTCTTGACTCCTGACCTGGCACGCCCCACTTATCTCACTCATTTCAAGCTGGACTCGTTTCAAGCTCGACTCGTTTATAACAAGGCGCTTCATCAATATACATTTCTGATCACTCTTTATGGATCGGTAATATCCGCCAGCAATAAATCACCTCAAATTCTTCTTTTATATGTAAATGAGAAAATTCTGCAAAACAAAATTCTGAGACGCAATTTTTGCTGCGGATTGCAAGGCAATTGCTAATACAAAGCAATGCAATGGTTGCATGTGGATCCTACCTCCCTCCCCAGATGTTTTCAATGATATGTTAGCGTATACTGCAACTATTTTGGAAACGTAACGTTATCTTGAGCTGGTAACGTAGAGTATATATATATATTGCAAAATCACATATACTTTCTTTTTTATTAACCCGGAAAATGTTTGTTAGGATAAACCTCTTCGGACTTTATAAATAATAATTTCTGGCAAGGCAAGGGAATGGATTATTTTATTTGAGTTTATCTCAATATGTTTGTGAACAGTTTCTCCCTAATTCCTTAATTCCCCAGATAAATTGGCAGTCAAAAGGTTGAATAATAAAGACATTCATTGAATAATGAGTAACTAATATACACATTTCCATATAACGTCAGTTTGCCATGAGGATGCGTGTCATGCACTAATACACAGGATCGGCACCATGAAGGTGGCACAGCCACATTATAGAGATTTAATTTCTGGGCACAAAATAAATTAATGCTTACCGTGTGTCATTTGCAGTGTTTCATAGAAAAAGTTTGACTGGTTGAACATCAAAAGTTTTAGAATTTTACTTTTAAATATCGAAGGAACTAGACTCAGTTCCCAAATATACTCGAACCGACCTGACCGCGTAGCTCAGTTGGCAGAGCATTGGGCTGGTATTCCAAAGGTCGTAGGTTCGATTCCCACCGTGGCCAAGCATATTGTTCAAGCTTGCCCGGTGTGGATATACATGCACTCAGAGTAACATCACAAGCATCATATTCACCTGAGTACATTACACCAACACAGTGTTTAGCGTGATTGCAGCATTTTCCTTGCGATAGTAACTTCTAGTTGTCATAGTCGCGTGTGAGAATACTCAAGTTTGACTCTAATAATCAACAAATTACCAAGCCCCGGATCTGCAGGATTTTCCGCATCCAATTCCCTAGCTCCTGTATAGTATTACCAGATCCCTGTTAGAGATATGGAGTGAACAAAGGTTTGTTTCCTTCCTGAAGTAACACAGAGGAACAATTGCAATAAGGTATATGGTCTTATGGATCTTATTGGATCTATGCCATTACCATTTTATGCAATATGAGTATAGAAAAAGGAACTTTTCCTGCAATGTAGAAAATGGCTAAACTTATACCTGTGTTTAAAACCGATGGCCACATGAAAAGGGACAACTACCGCGCTATTTCAATTTTGGCTGTCACATCTAAAATTCTGGAGAGACATGTTTTTACGTCATATATGATATCCAAAGAAATACTTTTTTCGCCACCAACATGGTTTCAGGGCTTATCATCCATTCATGTGAAACAACTCTAAATATGATTTATGAATATCTCCTATCTGCAAATGAAGGCCGTGATCATAATTGACTTTTCAAAGGCTTTTGGTCTTGTTGATCACGGAATTTTACTCCGTAAAATAACTAATTATGGAATATCCCTAAAAGCCTATATAGACTGGTTCAGATCGTACCTGATTGGATGATCTCAACAAGTGAAAGTAAATATAGAGCTTTGTCCGATCACCAACGCCAACAACTTGGCTTTCTACTGTTTCTTATTAATGACCTACCTCAGTTAACGTGGTGAACTGTGTATGCCTTTTTTTGTTTCCGGATGATTCAACAATCCTTAGCAGTGGATCTAACCATGTTTTTATTAGAAATACGCATGATGAACTAAATCATATTCTTCAATGGACTCAAAGAAACAATATGATTCTGAATTGTTAAAAAACAAGTCTATCAGTATCAAAATTTATTCGAAGCGGCAAATTTCCTGGCGAGCCCGTTCCTTTCTTAATCAATTTGAACAACATCATTATCGAAGAACTAAATGAGGCCGGGCTTAGGGGTAATATTTGACCAAAATTTTAAATGGGAACCCCAAATCTCTCAAATATACAATACTATAAACTCTAGACTTTACTTCTTCAAAAGGCTATACGGAAAAAATATACCGATGCATTTTCGCATTAAATTTTATTATGCTCTTGTTTATCCCCACTTTCTTTATTGTTGCACTATATATATATATATATATATATATATATATATATATATATATATATATATATATATATATATATATATATATATATATATATATATATATAGTATATACTATATTGTATATACTATATTGTATATACTATATAGTATATATATATATATATATATATATATATATATATATACTATATATATATATATATATATATATATATATATATATATATATATATATATATATATATATATATATATATATATATATATATATATATATATATATATATATATATATATATGGGGGAACGCTCGCAAAGAGCTTATTGATGAGTTATTAATTCTGCAAAAAAACGAGCAGCAAAAGCTGCAAGATTAGTTTTAGACCAAGAATCACGCCGGTACAACCGTCTATAGGGTTATTTCGCAAATTAAAACAGATTCCTGTTCAGATCAGAATATCAATTAAGAAGAGAAAAATTCTTCTGGTTTTTAAATGTTTGAAAACGTCATTACCAATTGATCTGCGTAATATGTTTGCTTTTTGTCGCGAAGTGTCCATTCCTAACACAAGGTCTGCTCAGACCGACTTGAGTCTCCCTTTAGTTAACTTAAAACCGACACCAGTAAAGCTAAGATATCCTATAGTGGTGTAAGTCTTTTCAATTCCTTACCTAGTGATCTAAAAACTATTGAAAATTATACGGTTTCAACTTTTACAATAACTTAAAGAGTTATTTCTCCAATTGAACCACAAAGTACACGTGGATGCATTTTCCTGCGTTTATATGAAAACCGATGTTGTGCTCAGTCCATGCTGTGGTAACAGATCATAGTATCTGTAATTTATATGAGAAACATAGGGAAGAATACCTTAGGCGAGATTTTTTTTATTTATTGGTTTACGGATTTGACTTAAAAAAAAACAGGTCGGTAGGTCGGGAAAAATTAAAAAAAAACACACTGAGTATGTTTAATTAAAATCAATTTTTTTATCTTCTAAACATTTAATAACTTCTACTTGGACAAACATGGCTAATTATAATCTCCATATTGATTGTCACAACGATAACATGAGCCAGCAGTACTTAGAGTCAAAGTTCACTTGTCAGAACCCCAAATGAACTAAAATCGTAGAATTGTCAGACATCCAAATTTTTTTTTGTTTTTCACTTTCTGAATATTTACGCTCGGCGGATCCGTAAACCAATGAATAAAAAAAGTCTCGCCTTAGTGGTAACTATGTAAATATTGTTTTTCCCCCTCTTTAAATAGAGTATTAAGGTGATTCATCAGTTTTGCATTGCGCACTTTTACTCTGCATGTCTAATAACAAATTCTAGCTAATATATGTAGTCGAACTGCAGTGTAAAGTGCACTTTTTTATTTTATATTTTTGTTCTTCTATACGATTTACATGTCATATCAGAAAATAAGAGAAAAATGATTGCTACAACTTATAATATTTTACATTTTTCGTGCATGCTTCACAAAATAACATGTCCAGAAGATAGGAAACTATACATCTTGACCATGACCATGACAATGCACGTCAATGTTTTTTGATTCGCTAAAATACCATGTTTTCTTTTATATATCACTAGATAGACATTTTTAGTAGGATCCTTGTTAAAAAAATTCAATAACGGTTGAGCACATATTGCAATTGTTCCTGTAACTCGTAAAAGGGTCAAGATGGCGCCATACGGGGGAAAAGGCAACCTAGTCCCTGGCCTTCCAAGTGCGGGCGAGTTACAGGCTGGCATGAACTTGCGGGCTGTCATTTTCGCAAAATATCCGAACTGGGTCAAGCTTATCCCGGTCAACCTGCAAACCTTGTCAATTTCCCCCTAAAATAATGAGGCGGAAGCGAGAAGGCCATGAACTAGGCTGGGGAAAAGGTATTGCACTTGTCACATCTTCTAAACGAGTTCGTCGGTGACCCCAACTTTTTTTCTGCCGGTTTTTCCTATTAGCATATCATAAACTTCACTCCTGGGAAGTCATAGTTCAGAAAATTCTCATTTCCAGAACAATTGCTGATATGAATCACCTTGATTAACTAACTAAAATCTGGAGAAGAGTTAACTGATAGTACTATAGATCATTATAAACAATTAGTTTAGTTTATATAGGACCGCACAGACAAATTTGGGGCCCCGGTCGAGATAAATGATAAATTTGGGGCCCAAGCGTTTTTAGCCTGCGTAGCAGGCGTTATTAGTGAGGGGGGAAGGGGGCGAAGGCGAGACCCTTTAGAAATTGAAGAAGGGAGACTTTTAGGATTTAAAATAGAAGGCGAGACCCTTTACAGTTTCCATATTCTTGAACTTTTATTGTTTTATAGGAAATTAACGAGATTATTTCCTTTGGTTTTGATTGTTTAAACATTCTCAATGCGTATTCAGTACTTAAATAGTTTAGGGGGTACCGGACGTCTTCCGTGGGGAAATTTTGAAATCTGGGGGGCCTGAAACAGCAAATTCTTGCATTCTCATGGGGGGGAATATTGGTTTCTATGGAAGTTTCGTGCAATGCAAATGCGAAAGCAGTTAGATCACATGGTCATGGACTTGTCAAGCATAGCATAAGAAGTGGGTGGCAATAAGCCGCTAAACGCTGAACAATTTTAAATTTATTATATCATAAAGTTTTGTATTGTTTTCAAACAGGATTTCCTTTTATCAAGTGTTTATACTCAAAAACAAAGTCAAACAACATGTTTACAGCAATCAGTCAAGAGGACACTTAAAAACCGCAAAACGCAAAGGGTGAACCGCGGTCTGTAATTATCCATGACGCGCTACACGTGTATCGTTAAAATACACCTGTTTTCTCATTTGACACACAAAAAGAAAATTCAAATAATCCAATATTTCGCTTTATCTTTACCTACAACATAGACCTTAACGTCCTTAATTCGATAAATACTCGATAAATACATTCTCGTTAATGTTAATTATAGGTACATAAAAGAGAGTACATATTGAGTATTGTCCCTAATTTTACAAGTTTCGCAGGCATTATAATCATTATTCATTGCAAAGAGAAATATGGTGCCAACAATCGGTTGAGGACCTGATCTTTGACCCAGGTACTAGGTTACGGTCAGGATGACACGGTAGAGTTTCCACATCACTAATATGGCACATCACAGAGCATTTTAACGACAAATACTGAAATAGAGCCAATCAAATTTTTCGCAAGCTCTTATAAGCATATACAGTCTGCAATTTGCCTGCCCGCCTCGGCTATACTTTATTATAAACTATTAATTAAGTATATATACACCGAAGATATTTTCGTTTTGGATTATAATTTCCCTGCAGTTTATCTATTTTAAGAAAAGTATTTTATATATTCTAATAATATACCATGTTCTAATAATTTAATTATGAGTTATGCAACATTCTTGCTAATGTTGTGCAGTTCAGAGGTATGATTAGTAGCGGTGTTTCCCTTGTAATTACTGGCTTCAGATAAAGAAAGTAGGCAAACAGGTTTTGACAGGAAACTTTAACTAAAGAATAGAGAGCTAATGAAAAGAAAATCAACAAAGCATGACCACAACTTTCGAGATCAGAATAATTCATTGCATACATAATCTTTTACTTTCTTTTCCATCTTTTCCAACACATTGTGTGTGAAACTTGAGCTAGGTCTAAAGTAAAGTGAACAGCTATTTTACGAAAATAAACTGAACCAAAATCTATTTCTTCGACCTTCTGTGTACAGACTAGAGTGCTTTCACCTTATTTTTCCTTATTAGCGGCTCAACATGAAAGAAATTAAGCAGGAATTTCAGACATTCAATGAATGTGCCGTCTGTGGTGCCGCCAAGACCTTGGCTCCTCAGCAGTCGGCAACACTTTCAAGAGCTAGCGTAACAAAACAACACGTGGACAAGCAGTATGCAAGCTACGGACTCGGTCATGAGCGATGGGGTATGGGTTAACTGAACTGAAAGACGAACTAGATTTTACTATCGCAAGGGAACTGTTGCCTTATATAGCCATTGTCTTGGGAAAACAATTCGACTGATTATATGGATTTTATAGTGAAGAGACTATAGTATGTACATATTTTTAATTATTTCATTACACTGTACAGCAGATTTACACTGAAACTTGGCTTTTCATGATATTCAGATTTGCAATTATAGCGTGTTGCTGGCATAGCAATAAGTTGCAAAATGCTTCTGAATAAAGGTATGTACCTTCAGGCTTCACACTAAACTGATTTGAAGCAAATTTGGACATGCATAAAATTTTTTAATTACGTACAAGAAAATGTTGCTCTCGCACCGTGTCCGTGTATTTAGACCTTGTCTGCCATTTTGTTGTGTAAAATATGTGTATAATTAATATTAATAACGGACAATTTTGTAAATATATGGTAAGAATTTTCTCCGCAATTTTTGACATTCCTTGCCGATAATAATTGCTTGTATGACTGAGACTAAAATTTTAATTGTTGGGAAAAACATCAACGACCAATATCAGTTTCATACCCTGCATCATGACTCGTTTTAGGTTCTTTGGGATAATAGAAAAATCTCATCTCTTTTATCTTTAAATTAATATATAGTAACAGTAGCGATTGACACACCAGGCGGAATGTGCAATTAAATATATTAAATATAAAGCCCATCATATGACTTTCAACTATTAACAAGACATAGCAATAAAGAATAACATTTATTTGCTGACGTTTCGTTGTATACATAACAACATCTTCAGAGCATTTAAATCTATTTACAAGAGTATATTATATAACGAGTTTCCGTACCTAATGTAAGACCTCGGCGGCCTCGCCCTGCAAATCGTTCTTAATTATATAATTTCACTTTCAGACGAAAAAACAAATCGCGTAGTACGCAAGTGCGTATAGGAACTTAACGGTGCAGGGGGCGTGCCTTCACCACAAGTATTCCCGCAAGAAAGTGCCCTTTTAATGAGTATATAAGCTCCGTAGGCTTTTTAAAAGGGTAAATTGAAACATACTATTAGTCCTAACGAAGAGTGTGCCTTGAAATTTAGGTAAACAAGAAGCTAAAATGAACACGTTTTGTGATTGGATTCCTCAATCCTTTTTTTGTCTACGTCCTCCGCAGACCGGTAAAGCAGAGTATGCCTGTTAGTTTCCTTGTTATAATCAAGCAATCACAGAATCTGTTCCTATAGCTTTGAATGAATTTGTGGGTCAAGCTCAACCTATAGCTCTCATTAGTTCATGCAGGAGGTCGAGTCGTTCAACAGTTGCAGCCAAAAGCAATTATCGCAGTTGAGAAAGTAATATTTTTAAACATTAGGAAATGACCTCTGACTTCGGCAACAGTGCTCTGTAAAATGAGAGCTTACCGACTGTGGAAAATCAGTGGATCTTTTTCCAAGGTGACGAAAAGTGTTGTTTCTTTAGTTTATAATGATCAACATCTGAGTTATATCCGTTTTAGCTAAAAATATTTATATCTCTGTGTCAAAATGCTTTTTAAAAGTGCGTTGATTGGCTTAAGATGTTGATTGAAATGCTGAAATAGCTGGCGTCAATATTACAATAAACTTGGATCAAACAGCCGTGCCAACTTTAAACAAAAACAGAATATCTCTTTTAATATCGGTATGACAAAAATAGTAAGTTTCAGTCTTTTAGGGCCCAGTTGTAAGGCCAACCGTTGTAAAATACTTGAAACGTCATTAGACATTACGGATATGGACCTCGCAATTAATAAAAATAAACTTTAATTTACTAAAGTTTAATCTGGTCTGTACGAATTTATAATAGAAAATAGCATTTGTAAATTCTGAACGCTGATTGGCTAAGAGCCGTGTTGACATAACTCAATGTAACACGGAAAATTTATTTCTTTATATTTTATTTGTGCTATATTATATAAAAATATAAAACATTTTCCCGTATTGATATAGAGTTATATCAACACTCGTGGAAATTAATTGGGAAAACTCGAAATTGTGTGAAAAAACTCCGCCCTCCGGGCGTCGTGTTTCCACACAATTTCTCGTTTTTCCAATTTCCACTCGTGTTGATATAATTCTTTATCAACACGGAAAATGTTTTATATTTGTTAAATATCAACGGCGGACAAATTTACAAATTTTTAAAAATTCACTATGCGATCGATTGATATAGCATTGTCCGGCTTACGTACAACCGAACCCAGGCCGCGATATAATTAACACCACCATGCAGTGACTATCTGTTATTCAAGTTTTGCTTTTACAATTCCAAATGGAAAATTAGTTATTAGTTTTTTAGTGTTCTGGGACTTTCAGCGACAAACCTTCAGCAGATGATGAGGACAAGCAACATTAATTTCAGGCTTAATTCTTCGTCAGCCAACATCATCTCACAATCATTAATGACATAGGCGTACGGGGCGGGCAGGGGGGTGGGCAGCTGCCCCCCAGCCAAATTATAAACGTAAGTCGGGCAAAAATTGGAGGGGAAATCTTTAAAAAGAAGACATATACAATATTGGAAAAGTCGGGTAACAATTTTGGAAAAGTCGGGTAAATTTCCTTCCGCCCCCCCCCCCTAATTTTTCCCTCCCGTACGCCCATGATTAATGTAATGCTCATTGTATTTGTGGACTACTGTATAACCCGCATTGAACAATTTTGACTGTGTCTCAGTCAGGCGATCCCAATCGAACTAGCCTTAACTTTGTATGCAATTGCTCATTCGGAAGGTTTTTTCAGGGAACGTCCTCAAAATCTTCACTAGGTGTTGCTCAGTTGAAGTTCAGAGAAATTGCTTGAAGTTCGAAAATGAACTGATTTTTCGGAACGCTTCTATTGGTATTGGTACGACAGAGGTTAGGCTTGAAATAGTGTATGAACTAAATATCTATCTAATAATAGAAAAGAAGTTGAGGAAGTCAATGAAATCACCACAAGTTGCACGAAATCACCACAAGTGAAAGTGCATGAAATCATCACAAATATATAGCCCAGAAAGCCGGTTCTGAGCTCCAAGTGGGATTTAAACCCACGACCCCCACGTCGTAGACGGATGCTCGGACGGATGCTCCACTGAGCGTTTACAGACTCTATGGTAGGCAAGTGTCATGTGGGTTTTGATCTACGAACCGCATCACGCAGCCATGCACAAACGCAATAATTTAAGGCCCATGGCCGCCATGCGCAATTTCAAATCCCACTTGCAGCTCTGAATTTTTTGTCTCCAATAGCCGGCAGTGGTTAGAGACAGTTGGGTTCCACTAATTCCCGGTTGGGACACTAGCTAATTTTGAGGAGTGACTCCATTTGGAAAAGCCAAAGTTTCATCCTATATGCTATATATTTTGCCTTTACATATGTTGAAGCTGCGGTCGGCATTAGCTGTCATGCCCGTGCGATTAAGAACCGCTTAACTAATCGGACTGAAGGAATTGTGTTTTCACAAACGCGGCTGTTTCGTGTACAGTGTTCGCAAGTTGTAATGAAATTTCTGGGAAATTAAGACATGATATACTGACAAAACCCTTACATGACAAAATTCCGGTCGCAGACAAAATTCTCGACGAAAACCCCCCACATTTCCAGTCCATTTTCCGTAAAGGGGGGGTGTCTCCATCACCCCACTGAAATTTCCGCTACTGTAACTAACTCTCTCTATATATATATATAGTTAATCGGTTGATGATGATTTTGCAATAAAATGGAAATATATACTGTATATCACAAACTCGAGTGTTTAGTCTTGTTTTAACTTGTATCGTTGACATTGGATTTCTCCGAGATGACGGCGTTATTTTCAGCCTTGTTTTGATTTAAACTGTAGCTATGTCCACTTATAATTTTCTATACGAATTATACATGTGTTTTAAACATGTTAAACATGCACGGATTTTAACTGAAAAATCGATCAACAGAAATGTGTGAGGGGCAGGGGCGTAGGAACCGGGGGGGCAGGCCTGCCCAAGTTTTAGCAAGTGCCCTTTTTCCGGGAGCAAAGTGCCCTTTTCTTGCGTGAAAAATGTCATTAAGATTGCAATTTTTGCCCAAAGGGCACTTTTGAAAACTTGAATCTATGTCCGGAAATTTTTTTGAGATGACCCCCCCCCCCCGGTAGATGCCCTTTTTTATTCGAAAAGTGCCCCTCAAAGCTTGCTCCCCCCCCCCCAACTTTTAGAAGCTTCGTACGCCCCTGGTGCCGTGAGGGTTTTTTTTTTCGCCGGTGATATTCAGTCATCGCGGATTTTGTCGGTTGGGATTTTGTCGGCGTGGTATTTGTTATGTGGGGTTTTTACATTCATCTACATTATGTCTCAATCAATTCCATGGTTGCCCATCCCCCCCCCCCCGGGCGTTTGTCGGGCATTTTCAACTGTACTTGTTCCCAGGGTCGGGCATTTGCTTTCTGCAGGCTAGCCCCGGGGTGGGGAATTTGCTCGAGGCTAAAAAGTCGAATATTTATCGCTTGTTTCGCCATTTAGCCGTACTTTAGTACGCATGTTTACACGAGCGTGCGTATCGCAAATTAAAAACCTATTAAAAAAGATTGATAATGAAAACAAGGAAATCTATATACTGGGTGATCTTAACTGCGACCTTTTTAAGTCTATTCCTGACCATCCAACTAAGACACTTAAATCTTTACTCGAAATTTATCAATTATCCCAGATAATTGATAAAGCCACATGGATCACTAGGACATCCTCCACACTTATTGATCATTTTATTACCAATGAACCAGGAAAAATATCCAAATGTGGTGTAATACATACTGGAATTAGTGACCACAGTCTCATTTATGGCATAAGAAAGATTAACATTCGACACAAAGATAATGATAACATAATTGAAATTAGAAATATGAAAAAATTCAATGAACAGCAGTTTTTACAAGACCTAGGAACTCAAACATGGGAACATGTCTATTTTTTGCAGACAATCCTGACACTATGTGGGAAATTTGGAAACAACTTTTCTTACAAGTCCTAGATAAACATGCCCCAATTCAAAACAAAAAAACAAAATCTAAAAAAAATCCTTGGATTACTAGTCATATAAAAAAACTAATAATTGCAAGAGATAATTTGAAAAGAAAAGCAATTATCACTAAACTTGAAACAGATTGGGATAACTATAAAAAAGCCAGAAATGAAACAAATAATCTTCTAAGACAAACCAAAAAGGAATATTATTCCAATAAAATAGCGACTGAAAAGCAAGATCCAAAAGCTGCTTGGAAGACAATTAATACCTTACTTGGTAAACAAAATCAAAGAACTAAAGTAAACGAATTAAACTTAAATGGCATAAAATTAACAAGCCCTGATGAAATTTCTGAGGGCTTCAATACCTTCTTTTCAAATATTGGACCGAATTTAGCCGAAGAAATTAGTACAACAGGATGTCATTCTAAAGACTTCCTTGACAAAACTAATTCTGAATTTACTGCATTCCAGTCAGTTACTGTTAGTCATGTTTGTCTTTTATTACGTGAACTGTCTGGTAGCAAAGCTACTGGCCTGGATAAAATATCCAGCAAGATAATCAAAATTGCTGCACCATTAATTTCCGATTCATTGACTTACATCTTTAATCAAGCAATAACTTTATGTACTTTTCCACATGAATGGAAAATTGCAAGGGTAATTCCCCTTTTTAAGAATGGCAAACGAAACTTGCCAGGAAATTATCGACCAATTTCTGTGTTACCAGCCATTAGTAAAATTATGGAATGTATCCTATATAGTCAACTTTACGAATATTTGAGTGCAAATAACATACTTTCTGAACATCAATTTGGTTTCAGAAAATTTCATTCAACTGCAACAGCTTTACTTGATTGCACAAATGATTGGTACATAAACATGGATAGAAAACTTTTTAATTTGGTTGTATTTGTAGACCTAAAAAAGGCCTTTGATACTGTTGACCATGAGATCTTATTGCAAAAACTAAAACTAGTTGGAATCACAGGAAGTGCATTTCTATT
>CACRXK020008192.1:0-21294 GCA_902702795.2 Paramuricea clavata
ATATATATATATATATATATATATATATATATATATATACACATATATATATATACACATATATATATATACACATATATATATACACATATATATATATATATATATATATATATATATATATATATATATATATATATATATATATATATATATATATATATATATATATATATATATATATATATATATATATATATGTATATAATATAATATAATATAATATAGTCATTCACCGTATATGAGCTGTTGTGCAATCTGATTGGTTGAATTACTCGCCGTATATCAGCTCATACACGGCGAGTAGCGAAAAACAAGATGGCGGTCCAAAAACTACATGTGTTTTGCGAAACGGAAAAAAGGAAAATATTCGCTTTGAGAAAGATAATAGTACAAGGAAAATTATATTATATATATATATATATCTTCTAGCAGATAACTGATTTATGTGTAGTTTGCGTGATTTCCATATTTTAATTGAGCTGTAAGCTATTGGACAATCCGAAGACATGCACGTATAGTGACTACAATAAAACTGTCTGTACCATTGTGGATAGTAGCCTACCAATGTGAAATTGCTGTACTGAGTGGTTATATTAGTATAGGTAATAACATGATTTCGAGTACAATTTGGATATAACATGCACCAGTGAGTTTTTCAAAGACCTCAAAATAGCACGAGTCCGAAGGACGAGTGCTATTTGAGGTCTTTGAAAAACTCACGAGTGCATGTTTATCCAAATTTCACGAGAAACCATGCTATTACTTATTAATAATTTACATAAAAATGTTCGAGACAATTGTAGTTTTAACTTACGCGTTTATAGCGAACATTCCACTGGCAAAGTTTCCTGGCTTTGTTATATCACAATATACAACGCTAACAGCTTGAAAATTCCACTCAACTATGTAATTTGTGTAAGTCTTGTTTAAGGTAAATGCTTTTCCATTTAAAAATAAAGATAAAAGCCATATTTTCCACGCCAAGGCAACTTTTACTTTGTGTAGCGCGCCGCCATGTTTGTTTTGTTTTGAAGCAATCTGTGACCGTTATTTCTTTAAACTAAATTGCGTTAAACTGATTGGTCGATTTAATCATCACAATGTTTTTCCACCAATCAGATCAGTTTGTTACAGATTTTTGCACTGTGATTACAGAAAATTGCACTGTGACTACAAAAAATTGCACTGCTGTTTGGGATTAACTGCACTGAAATCAACCAATCACAGTCGAGTAATCGTTATGTATATTATCACTACCTGAAATAAACAGGCAGAAACTCGACGTTTCGAGCGAAGGCCCTTCGTCAAGAGTTAGTAGTAACTACAATGTATACATTGTATACAATAACATAACAATAGAGTTGATGTTCTTGGGCATAAATATGTTTCTGGCCTGACTCAATCAGACACATATACAGCCATTTTGTGGGAAACATTTAAAAGACTTGCCCAGAGCCAGCTCAAGACATTGCTAAAAATCACTGCCGGCGGACGTAAACAACCTAAAATTAGGCGGGTATTTTAGCCCGTTAATTTGTTCATGTTAACCCGCAAAATAGGTCACAACGCCCACCAAATAATAGTTTTGTGTAAACAAGAACAAGAAAAAAGAATTATATATAAAAGGCAAGCAAATAACAGCACTGTTGACAATGTGAAAAACTCCATAATAACGCCTATACCTTAAATGATGAGTTGGCAGCACTTATGAATGACAACATTATACACAAGACCGGTGTTGCATCATTCTAGAAATTAAAACATGTGAATACATAAGAAAATACAGAAATAATTGGGTTTCCACAATAGGCACTATGGTGCAGCAAATGATGCATGGTCAAGCTGTAATAATCAGAGAAAGAAAACAATGTTAGTTCTTTTTGAACAAGGAACTGGTCTCCTTGCTGTTGTTATAGGGAACGACGCTGTTCGAAGTCTCCTTCATTTTGAATCCGATCGTCATGAAATTTGGCAGGATGTTGTTTTAAACGATACTTCGCATCGATTGACAGTGCCCGATTTTTTATTTTCGATTTGGGGGCAACGTACAAGCTGTAATAGCCGACGTATAAAGATTGAATATGTATTTAATAATAGACGTTTACAGTTGCAGTCTAGTACACAAAAGAGGTATCTCGAAGCCGTGCATGTGTCTATATCTAAGTTGGATCTGTCAATCATGCACCAATCAATTACGTAATATTAATAGTTAATACTACATATATTACATCCCCCCTTTCCTAATATTTAAGATCATTATTGAAAGTTCATAAACAAAATGTGAAATAAAGTTTTGCGTATCACTAAATGGTTCACATCGTGATATCTGGAGTTGAAGTGCAGTTAATTAAGTTTATGTCTTGTAGTTTGGATTTTGGTTTATTATTCTTCCATAGCGACTTGTTCTCGGTTGTGCCACAGGTATATTTGCTGGAAGTAGGTTTGGTGGTTCTTGTCTCCTATGGTCGTTTCTTTCCTGTGAACGAGCTCGTTCTGGTACAATCAGTAAAGAACATACTTAAGAAATGTCGTGAGACTGACAATTACGTAATATTAATAGTCAATACTACATATATTACACAAGCAATCCTTGTCTGTACTGTACGGGTAGAATAATAATATGCATATCATCAATATTAACAGATACCTTACATCTTACATAATTGGTTTAAACAATATTTAAAGTTATCAATGGGGCTGTTTATATGATTCAATGAAGTGCGACGTATTTTGAGCAATTGAAATACGTGTTTCAGCCTTAAACAAAAGTTAGATAACTTTAAATATTATACCTCAAATTCAAATTGTCCAATGAAAAAACAGCATTTGTACCACGTGATAGTGTGATTCTTTACGGTATTTCACTCAAATTCATGATTTCGCAATCCAGCGTGGGATACTATAATATCCCACGGCAGATCCACCGTGGGATATTATAGTATCCCACGCTCACGCGCGACGCGTGGACATCACGCTCTGAAACCCTGTCTGAAACAATATGGCGTTCGCGAGCTGTTGTTTGTATTAATTTCGTACAGAACTACATGTCAGAAGATTTATTAAGTAAACCAAAGATTTCAACACGTATGTTACATTTAACGATCCAAAGGATACTTGCTCAAATATTTTAAGGAGAAAACGTCAAAAACTCAGGCATAGATAAGAAATTAAAAATTGTATTCGCGTCGTTATTAATATTCAGCAAGTTTTAAAGTTTATTCTGAACTTAATAGACTCTTAATGAGTTCTTTAACTTTCGGTATAATATATCATTTATAGACCTTCCGCTCGGGGGATTCGGCGTAATATTTCCCTCAGTAATGATATTTTCCTCGGGGCAAAGCCCCTCGGAAAATATTATCACTTCGGCAAATATTACGCCGAATCCCCCTCGCTCCAGGTCTATAAATGATAAATATTGTTTAAACGAAATTAGGAAAGCGCTGCGCTAGAAGTTATATGTAGTGGAAGAAGACGATTAATAACATTCAACATAATTTGTTTTTTGTCTAAAACATGGAATTTCATACAATTTGTAACAAGCAATAGGCCTATATTTTGTTAGATCATGAACTGCGACTTATTTCAATTGCTCAAAATACGTCATACTTCATTGAATCCCGGGTAAGCGGGACCATATAAACAGCCCCTAACTTTTGTTTAGGGCTAAAATACGTTTGCTTAAAAATTTCAATTGCTCAAAATACTATACACGTAAATCCAGTTCGCAATCAGTTTTTTCTAGTATGATATCTTGTAGTTCATAAGGGAATATTTTTTTTTGCATTTCCTGGTGACCTGGAGGGTTTTGCATTAGAAAAGCATTTTCCGTGTTTGAATCGAGTTGAAAAATTGCAGTGTTCACACTTCTATTGTAAATATATTGAAAAGCATTGTTTGCCCATAATACAGTGTGTATAAAAAACTGAACCCTTTCAAATTCAAATTAGCTATACTGTAGTCATTTGACAGCTCTAATTGCTTTGAATTAATGTTCGGTAAAAATACAAGGTCTTGTACTCAAGGTTTGTATACACCATTATATGACAAAACTCAAAGAAATAAAAATTAGAAAATTTAAAAGAAATACAGTATTTCTTTTAAATTTTCTAATTTTTATTTCTTTGCGTTTTGTCATATAATGGTGTATACAAAAAACAGTATTAATTAAAGCTATTGTCATTACTGGCACTTGACTTACGTTCTTGGGGATAAAAGGAGCGAGTTTCTGCAAAAATCTGATGAATTTCAAAAGTTGTCCTTTCCACATTTCTGCAGGTTGTTTCTTCACATTCTTCAGGTAAGCCGCCATGTTGGGTAGCAGAATTTGAAGACGATCTGGGATTGTTTTTGAACTCACACCCTAGGAATACAGAATTAATCTGAAATTTATAGGCAATTAAGCACCCAAAATACAAGAACCACTTTATCAAATTTTTCATCGAATCGCGCCTAATAGGTCATCGTATATTTGACATAAGCGGGTGACTTCAATTATATCACATGGCGATTTGACGATGTCACCCAAGTGACATCAAAGTGACATCAGAGACCTTACGATTTTAGGACGGCAACGGCTACCAATACAATAGATCATTGAAAAGAATTGAATAATTACAATATATGAATAATTTAGACGTTGTCTACGCTCTGTTTACAACGCCAAATCACAAATTTTCACGTCTTGATACAACGGCTGCATTTCAAGCCGCAACAAGTGCAACTTCAAACTGGGTTCAGCCGAACTCTTCCCAACCATGTCTTCAACTTCTAAGACTGTATTTAATTCATACGATTGATAATATACGACGAATTATCTTTACTACCATTTATTTGAAGGAGTTTGTTTTGGCCGTCGTCGTCGCGTTCCCGTCCTAAAATCGGCGCGGAGATAACGCAAACAAGATGGCCGACAAAATTTTGAAGACATTTTCAAAAATTTTATCAATACTCCAAACGATATGTGATTTGAAGGAAAAGTGACAAATACTTACGTTAATAAAAAAAACCCATCGTATTAGCGAAAATATGTGTCAACTTTTATATTCTCAACTTTGGAGGCTTTTAATTTTCTGGGAAAAAAATCCATTTATATAGACCCTCGGCTCGGGGGATTCGACGAAATATTACCCCCAGTGATGATATTTCCCTCGGGGCAAAGCCCCTCGAGAAATATCATCACTTCGGGTAATAATTCGCCGAATCCCTCACGCTCCAGATCTATAAATGATAAATATAACATTGGTGGAGAATCGTGTTTCTAAAAACTGTATGGAATTACACAAGAAATTTCCCGTCTAGAAGCCTTGATTTTAAAACGTAAACACCACAATTTTAACATGCTCGCGCTGTATAATTGAAAGAAAGTCTGATAACACATGGTTTAAAAACAGAATTAAGGCCCATTTCCACAAATTTTCTGTTGGAAAAATGTTCAACTTTTAACAATGATATTTGCGAACCTTTAGGGAACCACAAAAAAAAGAATTCTCGGTTTAAAAAAGAGATCTTGACAACTGGGCAACCGATGGACTGGATTTTATGCCAAGGTTTGTAAATAATCGATATAGAAAATGGCTATAAAAACGTTTCTTGAGTTATATACATTATAGAAGCACGTGTAGTTATTCGGGAGAACTCGAATTAACGTGGAAAACACACCCTTTGTGCTCGTTTCCCCACTGATTATTTCTCCCACGCGTGTTTCTGTAACTGCACGTACGGAGAATGTTTTCCATTTTTCTAATGCAATATCATTTTAGCAATAACAACAAGTCATGTAAAGCACTGTAAGTAACAACGAAGGCATAGCTGAAGCTTATATGTAAAAACGTTAATCAGTTCAATCGTTTTATTTTTGCATATCGGGTAATTGGGATAAATATCCAAAACGAGTAAGAGAGCTTATTTAAGAGAGTTTGTTAGTCTTAAAAAATCCAGAGGATATAATCTTAGATGGAATAACAATGGATTGTGCTTACAACCGCCAAGAGCTAGAACAAAAAGACATTCGGTGATCATCTTGCCTTTTTGAAAGCGGCATCTAATCTGGAATGAACTGCCGTATGATGTTATGAAGTTATTCAAAATTATTTATATATAGTTATTCAAAGTTTGCTGAAGACACATTATTTATATATTAGCTTTTTATTAGTACTTTTTGGTATATACTCGGCATTTTAATCACATATATAAAAATATTTAACATTGTAGTCTAATTTATTTAGGTTCTAATGTGCATTTGATCATATACATATGGATATTTGCGCAATATGAATAATATTGCAGCAGACAACCAACAGGGCTACTTGTGGAGACATAACTCGGTTCTGAATTGCATTATGTACTATACCTATCCTCAATATTGACCACCAATATGAGGCTTTATGTAGATATTACTAATAGATTTTGTGATTATTTTACTAATATTGGCCCCAACCTGGCTAAAAAAATCCCAACTTCTCCTAATTCTCATCAAACCTTTTTATCCGGAAATTTTCCAAATTCAATTTTCCTTAAGTTAGCAACTGAATCCGAGATCCTGGACATGGCTTCCAGTTTTCAGTCAGAACAAGCTGTAGGTTTTGATAAAATTCCTATGTCGATAATAAAACAATCAATCAATGCAATTTCTCAACCACTGACTCACATTATTAATCTGTCCATAACTCATGGCATTGTACCCGATGAGATGAAAATTGCTCGGGTAATTCCTCTTTTCAAAGCTGAAGATCGAGATGTTTTCACAAACTACAGACCAGTCTCTATACTTCCTAGTTTCTCCAAATTCATAGAAAGAATTATCTATAACCGTTTTTTGGAATACTTTAATAAATACAATATATTATCTTATTAACAGTACGATTTTCGGAAAAATAGGTACGCGACGCGTACATGTATCTGCGAAAAACTTGACTCACATTTTGTATTTTCTTGAAAGGAATTGAATAATGAAGATGACATGGGGAAATAGACCTTATGCATAATGACGTCACCAGGCTTGATGCCCGCGAGTCATCGCCCTGTAAAATTTCTATAGTGGCCATTTTGAATTGTTTAATTTTCCCGGGCGATAACTACTAAGACCAGCATTCCTCACGGGCATCAAGTCTTGTGACGTCATTATGCATAAGGTTTATTGAAATATTTCATCACTTATAATAATAAATATAATAGCAAATAAGATTTTAAAGTCATACATAATACACATCTAACATGGCTGTACACATATAGCAGGGAGAGCAGCAGGGGCAACTGCCCCCCACCCACCCAATGCTACCCGCCAAGAAAATTTAACTAATCTTATCATGTGATTATGATTGTAATGGATAATTATGCAGCCAGGAAATAAAAATGTCATGCAAAACTTTATTGTAATCATATGAAGCAAACATTCTGTCACTTGTTGTTTACACATGCCAATGTTAACTATTGAGTAACATACACAAACTATTTGAGGAACATGCATTACTGTAGCAAAGAGGTCAATCATATATATCGAAGACCACTGAATAGTAGAGAATGTTTTGAAGGTCATGAGTGAAGTATATAATTCAATTCCAGTTGTGTGCACAATTAATAATAGGCCACACTGTTTTCGTTTTAACACAGTATATCCACACAAAAACAATTTGTGTTGTGGGAGCAGATTGGTTTGAGTAGAAGGTATCACAAGTTTAGTTTTGTACATTGTGTGCCATTGATCAGATCCATCCATATAATATATGATTATTCATTGTAGCTGTTAAGTTATTTACTTATTTTCCATACTAATGCATTTAGGTAAGATTGTCATGCAAGTGGGTTGTTCAGACAAAATTATCCAGCCAATATCCAGTACATTTATTCATCATTCTTGTATTATAAATCTCTAAACAAAACATTTATGTTAGAAAGCAAAATGACAATGTAATGAGGCTCAGGAGTAGCATTTGAAAATGTTTGTAAAAATGTTGTTTAATTATAAACTCTAAAATTATAAAACCAAAATGTATTAAGTATTTTAACTGATAACATCTTTAACCTCAAACACTACATTTGATGACAGCTTAGTTGGACTGTTGTTTTGAACAGAGTTTATACAGAGTTAATCATACAGAAATACAGGAGTACAGGACCAGGATTTAATTCAATATCTCCTGAGACCATTAGTTTCCTTTGATATTGTTCATTGGCAACATTACCTGCTATGTTTTGACTGTTTAAAATATTACAGAAGTCACAGAAGGATTGTTTTACTGATAAATCTTTTTGTGAACTACGTTATCCAATATTTACAGTGTAATATGCAAAATTATACGTGGTATTTGCACCAATTTTGTATTTAAATATATAATAAAAATATGTGGTATTTGACTACTTACCAGATGAGGATAAGTCTCGATGGTGATAAATAATTTCGGAATAATATCGCAAGTAGAATGGCGAAAAAACACACAACAAATTCGAAATAAATTGATAAAACCAAGATATTTTTGAAAGAATATACACGAGGCCAATCTATGCCCGTTCGCAGGTTAGATGCGGGCAAGACGTAAACAATTGATGTAAACTAATCGCTGATTGGCTTTAATTGGCTCAATTATATAAGCTCGTCGCTGAATGGCTAGGGATACGGTAACATTACGTTTGCGACAGCAATATATCTGCTTCGCAGATACAAAAATCATTAAACTTCTCTTGCTTTAGTAGATTTGTATAATAAGATTTCAACTGCGATTGATCAAAAAGAAATTGCGGTTGGGATTTTTCTAGATTTATCGAAAGCCTTCGACACAGTAAACCACAGCATTCTTTTTCATAAACTAAAACATTACGGGATTCGTGGTTTAGCTTTCGAGTGGGTAAAAAGTTACTTTTCCAATAGACTTCAATTTAATTGTTTTTGTTTGTGGAAACACCACGTAAATTTATTACTGCAAAGCTTTCGATCCGTAAGCACAAACAAAAACAATTATATTTTGTCGCCATGCAAACATTCAAAGAGACTTCAATTTGTTCAATTCAGTGATTGTTTCTCTGCTTCAAAAAATATAACCTGTGGAGTACCTCAGGGTTCGATACTTGGTCCTTTATTCTTTCTATTATATATTAATGATATTGCTAATGTATCAAAACTCGTAGACCTAATCCTATTTGCCGACGATACGAGCATATTTTTTCACATAAAGACTTATTGAACAATGTTTTGAACAGAGAATTAAGAAAACTGTCCGATTGGTTTATTGTAAACAAACTTTCCTTAAATTTAACGAAAACAAAATTCATGATATTTAAACCAAGACAGAAAACACGTCACCCATGCCGATGTTCAGTTGACACTTAACAATCGCAGTATTGAACAGGTAAATGAGACAGTGTTTTTAGGAGTAATTTTGGATGAAACACTGTCTTGGAAGTCACATATCTCTCATGTAGCAAATAAAATATCAAAATCAATAGGAATAATTTTTAGGTCAAGTTTTTATTTATTTGATATCTCTTTACGTATTTTATACTATTCAATCATTTATCCATATCTTGAATACTGTTACTTCGTCTGGGCTTCGACATACTCGTCCAACCAGTGCCGTATCGTATTGCTGCAAAAACGAGCTATTAGAATTTTAAACAAGAGCGAATTTCATTCTCATACTGACCCGCTCTTTAAAAAAGCTAAACATATTGAAATTCGAAGATATTCGTTTGCTGCAATTAGGTCAATTTATGTATTGTCACAAAAATTCTCTTTTGCCGAAAGGTTTTAACAGTATATTTGTTTTAAATAAACAAGTCTATACTTATGACACTAGACATTCGAAAGCTTTCCATGTGCTATTATGTAGAACAAATATCAAACAGTTTTGTGTAAGATTCCAGGGCCCAAAACTTTTTAACTCTCTTCCATTAGAATTAGTTAATGCTACTTCCTTAATTTCATTTAAAAGAAAACTTAAAGCTTTTTTCTTCTTTAAATATTGAAATTCATCACCCTCTCGTAACTGTAAATACTGTGTTATATAACGAGTTATTGATATGATGATCATGTACTCTTGTATGTCAAAATTAATATTATGTAAATAGAATAAATATTAATCATTACCCCAAATGCATGCGTGTCCAAAGGGAGCCTAAATTTAAATAAGCCTGTTGGTTTCATTTTAGGCTTCCTTGTTGCTAATATATTAATCGTGATTTCAATGTTTATATATTTATTATTTTTGAATAGTTAAATTAATGTATTTAGCAACAAATCAAATTCATTAAACACTAAACAATACCCGGTAATGAGAGTACGGACGCATTGTTGACATGTGGCCAACGGCCAGATTTAGTGTTGGCTACAACTTCGAAATTGTTCATATTGGAACTGCTTTGAAACCAACCTTCTGAAGTCACGGAATTACAAGAAAAATAGATATGCGTACTTAAAGGAAAACATCATTGACAAAAGTAAAGAAGTGGATTTGATTTTCTCGGAGTTATCTTCGTTGATGAAAGATCTTGAACTAAATCCTTTGTGAAAGGAAAAACCTTTGTGAAAGATCTTAAGCTAAATCCGAAACAAATGCTCGAAAAATGTGCAGAGACATGTATTAGAAGCTCCTATTATATATACAACAGAAGAGCGAAGAAACGTTTGATTAATTCAGTGCGTTATTGCATGTGTTCTTAATGTTTCGTATTTTGAACATATCCCAAATAAATAAATAAATATCTGTGTGATATATGTAAGCCAAAAACTAAAATAAAAATTAATTAAAAATCCAACTATAAACCAAACGTTTCGTGTTCTTCACGCATTATAATTTACATGCACGTGCAAATAGTGATCATTGAATCGATATCAGCTTCAACTGGACTTTCTCGCGTTTCCTTGGGGGAAATATTTTTAAACTTTGCGCATTTGCAAAGCACATTAGTGAAACATCAAAATTTCAAGAAATACTATACAAGACGGATTTTCTGTAGCCGCTATTCATGAAATCTTGAAACCTGAAAGCTGTCGTTTGATTGTGAAATAGACAATAAAAGTGCAAAAAACCTTTCCTATTTGTTTATATACCGACAGCACAAGACTCAACCTCGCACCCAGGCTCTCTTTTCTACCGCTCCTCGATGGAGAAAGAGACCCTAGAGACCCTAGTGAATGCTGGATATTGACCACTAGGGATCGAGGGGAAGGTTCGTACTTTATTTGCGTAAATGTAAATCGGGTCATTTATAGCACCTGGTTTCCCAGTGAGAGTGTATACACTGTATCATCCAGAAGAATCGTAGTACAAAGCAAGCGCATTTCGAAACTAAAGGCAAGCTGTTTCGAAAAAAATGTGAAAACACTGTAATGTCTTCTTTGGTTACTCCGCCAAGAAAATTTCGCTGTCCTACAACAGGCTCTAGGTCTTGTAGACTTTGGGGTTCCGCGATAGACCAGAAACATTCGAAAAATATACATTAAAAAGTACCACCCCTCCCAGGGGACATATTTGTGGCTCCCAGGGTCTCTCCTCCAGCGAGGAGTTTAGAGAAGTAGCCACCTTAATTAACTACTTTCAAGAAAATAAAGAATTCAACAAAAACCGAAAAATGAAAACAAAAAAAATAAAAACAACGTAAATTGAAAACGAAAAATCAAAACGTAAATTTAACTTTAAATCAAGATCACATTTGCAAGACATGTATCTTTGTAAGACGTGCCATCTATATCTTGGATTTTCGATTGATTGTTTTATACACTTTATCAACTACTTTATTCGTGTTAAAGCCTACCATCAAGAGATACGCAATTGGTCCCATTTGATTGAACTGCGGGAAATCACATAACGCTGCTGCAATGGCTGGAAATATCGTTGGATCTATGCAAGGAAATGTATACTAGAATAAGAAGAGGCGCAGAATTAAAAGAACATCAATACTGTCAAATACTTACCTTCAATCTGTGTTCTAAATAATTCAGGAAAGAGACCATTGGGCGCAAATTGAACCAAAACACAACGTAAAAATTGTTTTGCAATCTCCACGCTGGATAGAGGTGTTATGGTGTTGCTAAAGAGAAGAAATAAAGAAGCAATAATGTGAAATTTTGAATTTATGCTTTTAACGGATTGGGGTTTTCAGGCGTTTCATGTTAGGAAACGGTTCAGTACGTATATTCTATGGTTCTTATCTTGCAGAAATATAGCAATCAATATTTAACAAAACTGCAAACAATATATGTCCATCATGCGTTGTAATCCAACTCAGTCTGCAATTCAACAATTACACAACAACAAACTCAACAGCTTGTCAGAAAATAAAATGATATTAAACGGTTCGACTAACCTTTTAACCTGCCAATGATAAACTGGTTCTATCACTTTCCTTTAAAAACGAACAAGAAATATAATCAGAACAACTAACGCCCGTATTCTAAAAGATCACTCAGACTCACACTCAATGAGGTTCAATCTGAGCTTTTCTAGAGGGTCAATGTTGTTTTTGAATAGCTGGAGGGTGAGCAGTCACATATTAAGGTAGGACACTAATCGACCAGCTATTCAAAAACAATCTAGACACTCGAGAGAAGCTCAGATTGAACCTCCACTCATTGAGTGTGAGTGAGCTTTTAGAATACGGGCGTAATTGTTCTTCATCACCACCTGTCAGATATGAATGCACAAAATCAATGAACTACAGTAAGAAATTTGCTGGAAATTGTGGAGGAGTTGGATAAACTTTTAGGGGTGGTGCAGCAATCCCCTTAAATTGAACTACATGAAGTATGCATGCATTACTGTACATAATGTATCTATGAGTGTACACGGCAAAAAACGCCGAGCCCGCTGCTTAACAGGATTGAGCAATGTTTTTCTGCCCACGTTGTTCACACTTGTCAACAATATTGAACAATATATATTGTTGAGCCTGAATCGGGTGTAACAATATTGTTCAATATTGTTGACAACTGTGAACAATATGGGAAGCAAAGCATTGTTCAATCCTGTTTTCACCAATGTTGCAACAACCTGAGCGTTTTTACGCGTGCAATTATGACCTTGCGACTCTGCACTGCGCTTTACTGTTACCTACCAATCAGTGAAGTAAAACCTAAGGGCGATCAACATTTCACAAGAAAGGGTGTTGATTGTAATTGGCTGGCGTGTTAGCTGCAACCTTGATGTATATTTTGTAAATAGAGTTGAGTTTTTATAGGAATGGCCAAACGAGCAGCTTCGAGCATTTGCTTTTAATCAGAGTTGAACAATAAGCTAATTTGGAGTTTTTACATGCACCTAAATGACGCATTCTGCGTCCGGGTAGATTGCAGTTAAATCATAAAATAACCTATAACATGATATTTGCTGTTTTGGTGTAATGTACTCAGGTGAATAAGATGTTTGTGTGATGTTACTCTGAGTGTATATCCACAACGGGCAGGCTTGAAAAATATGCCTGACCACGGTGGGATTCGAACCTACGACCTTTGGAATACTAGCCCAACGCTCTGCCAACTGAGCTACGCGGTCAGGTCGGTTCGAGTATGCGATATTTCGATATTTCAAATCCCACCGTGGTCAAGCATATTTTTCAAGCCTGCCCATTGTGGATATACACTCAGAGTAACATCACACAAGCATCTTATTCACCTGAGTACATTACACCAACACAGCAAATATCATGATTACTAGATTACACTGATATCGAAGGAACTAGACTCAGTTCCGAAATATCGCATACTCGAACCGACCTGACTGCGTAGCTCAGTGGGCAGAGCGTTGGGCTAGTCTTCGAATCCCACCGTGGCCAGGCATTAATTTTCAAGCTTGCCCGTTGTGGATATACACTCAGAGTAACATCACACAAGCAACCTATAACATGTAAAATGATAACGTGTCGCTAAGACTCGAAGCATTAAAATGTGCATATCAAAGTATTCAACTGCTCAATCATTATTTGTGTTTCAGTTTGCTTCACTCATGGCCAGAATCAAACCTTCCACCAACTCTCCATTTTACTAGCATATCTTGTCTTCTGCATGTAAAATAAAATAAAGAAGGGTACAGGAGAGGAAATATATATTCTTATTTAAAGCAAATTGTTCTTTCAGCAACCGTTTGCATGTTCAAATGATGATTGAACAGTTGAATACTTTGATATACAAATTCTACTTCTTCCAGTCCCAGCTATATGTTCAGTTCAACTGCAATTTATCTGACGAAAAAATGCGTCACTTGGATGCGCAACTAAAACTCCAGATTGTCTTTCTGCATGCCAATGGCCAATCCCCCAATTAACCAAAATTTTGATCTCAACAAGTCTAGACAAAATTCCATCACAGCTTGAAAGAGCATCACAAGATTAGTAATATTCCAAAGTTTCGTTGCGAAATGTTGTAAAATGCGGATAATATAGCCTTGCGAAGTTTGTAATTTTCAGTCATTTTGTATTACGCACGGAAGTGGTAACCATTCCCGTTTATAATACAAAATGACCGAAAATTGCAAATTTCGCAAAGCCAAATCATTCTCCGCATTTTACAGCATTTCGCAACGAAACTTTGGAATATTGCTAATTTTGTGATGCTCTTTCAAGCTGTGATGAAAATCTTGTCTAGATTTGTTGAGTTCAAAATTTTGATTAATATGGGATTGGTCCATTACCAACATTGTAGTTCGTAAAAACAATTTGATTGGCTTAGAGCTTACAGTTAAATCGCGCAATCACGCAACCTACAGAAAATTCAGTTATCTGCTAGCATATATAACTGAGTTATCTGCAAATGAGCCTGCGATGATTAGCAAGCGCCAAGCGGGACCTATTTAACACAAACAAATGTATAATAAAACGATTATTGAATTCGGTTTTTGCGACATGCAAAATTATCAAGGTCTCGTTAAGCGTTATCAGCCTCGCCTTCGGCTCGGCTGATAATGTAAGCTTACCTCGACCTTGATAATTCCGCATATCACAAAAACCTCATCCAATAATTGTTAATTATTATGTGTTATGACCACATATCTTACAAGCGTGTATACTGTACGTGGTTAAAACCATATATCTTACGCTATGCGCAACCATCAATGATTGTAATTCTTTTGAGAGAACCTGAACCTCCACATTTTCCGACTAGTACCTTTCTCGAAATCAAAGTTGTTGACTCATCAGTCGATTAAAGGTTCAAGGGTGTGATATGATCGAGAAAGGGTGTGATATGATCGAGAAAAGGTGTGATATGAATGCGATATATATTAACCTCACATGACATTTACCTTCCCACACAAAGTAATATCTTCAATAACCAAGGCGTGGACACAACAGGATATCTATGTACAAATGTGGATAGCACAATAATACACATATTGATCGTCTCCTCGTCAAACTGTTCCAGACGAAGGCCACAGCCGGAACAAAACTCGAATGCGTTATACATGTCCAGCGGTTCACTAACATTACCCACTGTAGCGTTGGGTGTAGAACTCGTGACAGAAGGAGAATCAACGTCATCTTCTTGACCAGGAATTTCAAATTCTTTCGTAATTTCTGAAGCCACTTTTGTGATTTCCGTCTCCATTGTACCCCTAAAATAAATTATAATTTGAATTAACTTTAAATTATTTACATTTGGTCAGAGCTATACGGGCTGCAATTTAGTTCGGTACGTTTTGTTTTTCCTTGTTAAAATGACATGCATACTTGAATTGGTCACGAAAGTGCTTGCTAAAATTTGCAAGCCATCTATATTCTACACAGAAGGAAACTTAAAAAAGAAGAAATGCAGAACATATTCTTCAACAGCGAATCTGATGGCTAATTTACACATAATATCACAGGAAATAATTTCAATATAGAGCTACTTTAACGGCAGATCACTTACTGCAAGCAGGGGCAACTGCCCCCAACAATTTCCGAAAGCCTTTGAATGGCAGTTGAATAACTGCATAACAAAGCTGTACTTATAATTTTTCAATCATAGTGAATTGGTAGGCTATAAATATGCCATTAATTGTAATGAAATTTAAGGGGGAAAAATTTAAAGAACAAATATTCACAGTTGCAAAAGGTGGGCAACTGTTCGGAATGTAATGCCCCCTCCCTCAAATATTTCGCCACTGGTTGTTACAGATCTGCAAACAAGTTCCGATATCAAGATATGTGTGATCAAGAAGTTTTTCCATCTGGTGTTAACTGAGGATCATGAGGCGTTCGTTGCGCTAAGAATGCATTCACTTTCATCGAGCTTACTGTTAGAATCTGTCAATGTGTTAATTTAATTAGGTTTAGTCTAGTTTATGAGCCAAATCCATTGGATAATTATCAGAGAATTAATTAGGTGTCAGTAATTATTAGAGAAATAATTAGAAGGTGTCAGTAAAATTCTCTCAGGAATTCTAATGGCAAGTTGTTTATTCCTAAACTTAATACTGATTACCTAAAGCGCTCCTTTTCTTATTGTGGAGCATTTCTCTATAGAACAACTTGCCAGAATTACTTAGATTATCACCACCTCTCATGGCGTTTAAAAGTTGTCTGAAATTACTATATTCTAGACGAACAGAGTCCCACACAGCAACCAGGTAGAACATATATTTATCAATCAAAATTTGTATAACTATAATTACTTTTATCATTTTGCTTCAAGTGTTTCTATAGGAACGTTTTGTATTATGAAAAATGACAAAAATTTAAAAGTACTAAAGTCCAAGTATTCTTATCGATTTCGAACTTTTAGTCCTTGCTTTAACGACGCTGAAACTAGAAAAAAATCCATGTTTTCAGAGCAGTAGAATTTTTATCGCTGTATATACGTAAGCATCGCAACTTTGGATCCGCGAACGATAGTTTGCAATGGGAGAACGAGATTTTACAGCTAATCAATTTTCCCCGCCCACTCTATTCTTAAAGTGGCACTGTCATCAAAATTTCTATTCTCTTAAACGAAAATGCTCTTAAAACTGTATAGTAACTTGTTTTGAAGATTTTTGTTCCCATGCTTAGTTCTTGAGATATTGATGTGATGTCATTTACTCAATTACATATATAATGAGATATCAGTAATTCTTGTGTATCTTTGCTATTTTTGATGAATTTGAACCAGTATGCTTAATGATGTAGGTTAAATTAACAAACGCGCCGCATGTTTCGAAAGATTTTGATAAAAAATAGCAAAGATATGCAAAAATTACTGATACTTCATTATATATGTAATTGAGTAAACGACGTCACATGGTTACAAACAAGAACTCAAGAACTAAGCAAGGGAACAAACATCTTCAAACAAGTTACTGGTATACAGTTTTAAGAGCATTTCCGTTTAAGAAAATAAAAATTTTGACGAAAGTGCCACTTTAGTAATCTGTATGATTGGGAAAGTCTACTCTTTACCCTTTTGACTGGTCACCAAGTACACGGCTTTGCGTGAAAGGCGAATCATCATTGGCAGAACTTAAGACTGTACTGACTTCCGAATGTGCATCATCCTCTCCTATAGACTGCTTATTTAGATTATACATCAGTTGACCGATACCAAATGACGAGGAGTCTGGAGAGACAACGGCCATCTGAGCCTGCAATGAACTGGAACTGGATGACCGTAGCTCTGATTCTTTATGTAAGAAAAAAAAATACAAACCGACATTGAGTAGGCAAGCTTTGGGCAATCGTAAAGCTTGATGAGGAGGGAATTAGAAAAAAGAACGGTTATAGTAGACAGAAAAACGAAACAAACTTTATCTATAATGGATATTTTCATCAGTTCTTTCCAAACTAATCCGAACTAATTCCACACTAATCCGAACTACCCACAAGTATATATATAGTGTACTGTCATGTTTACGTTATGGGTAAATATCAAGATTTTGTTGGCATCTCACTCGATTCAATAAATCACTCCTCGAAATTATTTTATCATGCAACGAGGCAAAGCAGTAAATGAACCTCGATTGCAAAAATAAAATACATATGCTCTAATGTATATTGGGAAAAAGAGATATGATTGAATCATGCTTCAGTCGCTTCCAAAGAACTACTTTCGCATTGGGAAACATATTATTCAATAGATGTTCACGGGAGAAAGAAGGCACCAATGCACGAGATATTTTATATACAGGGCCACCACGATCGAAAGAGGGGACAATCGATAAAGACGTTCACGGTCCTATGAAAAACTAATCTAAATTTATACAAAAAAGCGGTCGAATAAATTAAAATGAATTAAGTCGAACCTTTTCGTCTTATTCCGTTTACAGGCTCACTCTCAGACGGCGAAACAGCCGTGCTTGATTCGCTCCCCCCTGATCCAAATATGGCGGCCAATGTCCCACGTCGCGCTGACGGTTGAGGCCTGGGTACGGGTAGATCCTGGTCATCAACGCCCGACAAACTGCGACCTACTTTCTGCGCATACTCGTCAGAACATTCGTGATTTTGTACGTTGATTGTATTCATTACAATCTGAATAAGGTTTTTGGTTAGTTCCTTGTGGTTGTCAATGTCGTACTAAATAGATAAAGATTTTAGAAACAGAAGATACAAAATAGATTATATCTTTTTACACTTCCAATTTTTTTCAATTAGACATCTTACTATCAGTCTTACTATCAGTATCATTTGTTAATTAACACACTTGCCTGCTAATTGCCACAGGAAAGTTAATGGTACAGGTAATGGTATAAAGATAACCCAGATAGTCAGACACCAAAAAGTGAGAAAATAAAGTAAGTGGAAAATAACCCTGCCAATTAAGGGCGCACCTCACCCCCGCCCTTCCAAAAGAAATCATTACTGATTGAAGAATACAGCCTTCCGAAAAATATGTCACTTTGGCTAAAGAATAGAGCCTCGTTTTCAAGTATTTGAGATTAGTTAAGGTCAGCGTCTCACTCACGAAAACGAGATTCTATAGCCAAGGGGATGTACTTTTTGGAAGCGTGTATTTCATCATGTCATATCGTAAATTAATGCGTTTTCACACGCATGCCCTCACCTTATACAAGTATATCAATAAAGTCATGAGCCATGAATGTCTGACATGAGTCTCTAGTATGCCTAGGGTGTAGTTAGGTTTACGACTTTTATTCACAACTTCCGGAGCAGGACAGAATAACAACAATTGAAGAGTTAGAGGTAGTATCTCTTTTCCCCATTCAGGATTCCTATCAAGAACGTGAGGGATGCCAGCTATGAATGCACTGAATACCGGAGTGGATCTGGAAAGAAAGAGGGAAATAGGTAAGTTTGGCATCTATATATTGATCGCTTCCTTTAATTAACACATATCTGGCAGACATTTTGTCACGACGAGCTCTGTTTTCTGTGCTTGAGCTTTACGCAATAAACGAGTTAGAAAACAATTGAAATAATTATGGCAATGTGCACATTAATATAACTAGAATAAAATCATGATTGCGGGTATTCCCTTTGTTCTCGCAGGGCAATTAATATGATATCACTTATAATACATGCCTGAAGCAACCTCTCGTAAATTTTTTACAAACATTGATTTAACATGAAGTATTAGTAATTGGCCAACACTAAACGTGGGCTCGGTCGTGACAGCGCCCTGGATCTGATAGTCATAGCAACGTGATAATTTTTTCATTAAAAAAATGTACTAAATGACGAAAAAATTAGTACTTTTCACTACACAGCAATCAATTTCAATGTATATTGTAGGTATGCTATTTTGCACTTTGTGACTTTTGTAAACGTAAAATTTCATCTGAATTCGTAAAATGTTTCGAAATGTTTATTCAACTGAATTACTTTTGACAAACTGTTTTTAAGGTGGCTCCCTAGGGTTTTTGAATCATACTGCACTATAGTATCCAGGAGACTCCTGTTTCTTCTCTTTACACGACATGAAGACGACATTTATTGGACACATTGACAATGCTCTCCTAAACATTAAAATTTGTTACTTTTGTGTTGAAAGCTTGTTACCATGGCAACAGCGGTGCTTAGAATAAAGCTCAGAATTGTCATTTTCCAACTATTTTAAAAATTCCCTTTGGTGAATGCAGAAGACATCTTTTTGGTAAAGACATCGACATGGTTTCTCTATGTAAGATTTTCATCTAAAGTTAGAGAATGACTCTACCCACTTAGGGGTTTAATGAAAAGTTTGAATCATTAGCCACGGCTCTATATTTTATCATCAGTTATGATTATCATCACAAGTAACACTAGAAATGCTTAAAAAATTATTCTGTTTTCTATGCAAAGCAGAGCAGCATGCTTTCACTTTGCTTTCGTGTTGTATGTCTGGTATTATAAAGATACTGTATTCACCATGCACTCACCAAGTCAACGGGCCATCCCTTTAATATTGGTACCCCCACCCCCTATTGAGGTCCAGATACCCATGTGGGAGTGGGGTTTTTACCTTAAATTTTCCTAGAGGGTAGCTTACAGTGCGTCTATACAGTAAGCGGAACACTAACCAATCAGATTGAAGGCACGGAGTTCGATTCACGAAGCCAGTAACTGCAGTGTACTTTTCACGTCTATTTTTAACGTTTGACCAGGGGTTTTAGAATGATTTGAAGTAGGCGCCTGTACCAAAAAAGTAGCCTGATAGTTAAAAAATCGCGCGTGACTGATAGTTCAAAAATCGCGCGGGGAGGAGGGCGCGTCCTCGCATGGAAATTTAAAAAATTTTCTCCACAAATTAACAATCAAATAATATACAAAAAGTAAAAAGACAAAGTACAACTGTTAACATGTTAGATTTGGATGTCATTTGCATTTATACTTAAAGGTGACAATGTACTTTAATGTGCTACTAGTAGTTTAAGCAGCTGCATGAACAGAATGCATGAACAGAATGACAATGTACACTATTGGTATTAATTTATGAGTCCGAAATCATTAATCAAATGATGTTATACTTATGTACGTAATGAACTTTCCTTCATCACTTTATCATAATTAATTCACTGTCAAAGAATTAGTCACTTGAAAAACATTTACCAAAGTAGCTCTGAATCTGACTCGTTCTCTGGCTCACTGTCAAATTCGGATTCCCCAATGCTTAAGTCACTGTCAGAGTCAAGCAGAGTCATCTTCCTGGTCAGGAAGATTCAGAGCCGCTGACCAGTTGCTACGAAATTCAAGATGGCGACGAGAAAACAAAGAATGTTTATATAATCACTTTTTAGACAGCAACTTAAGAAAGCAAGCTATGTTTGGTACTATGTATTACTGATCTTAATGATCTTCCAAAATAAGTGATGTTTTGCTTGAATTCCAATTGGAACATAACAAACATCGTGTTGGTTCGCTTGTACTTTTGTATATAAAATTTTTCCTGTGACCAGACGAAAAGTAGCCGGCGGT